>SNQJ01S0067321.1:59393-99175 GCA_010110895.2 Picea sitchensis | reverse complement strand
ATACTTTGAATATACAAGATGATCATCATGCCATCTTGTTTGGCCCACGTGTAGAGGAGAGTAATGATGTTGATGAGGTCCCCCCTTTCTATTTTAGTCTGAAGATTCATGATATGACTCTGCACAATGTTATGTTGGATTCAGGGGCAACCCATAATTTGATGCCCAAAGTGGTCATGGACCAATTGGGCCTGGACATTACAAGGCCTTATAAAGATATTTTCTCCTTTGATTCAAGGAAGGTGAAGTTATTGGGCCTAATCAAATATCTGGTGGTATATTTTTCTCAAATTCCAACAAAAAATATGATCATGGATGTAGTGGTTGCTAATATCCCTCCTAAGTTTGGCATGTTGTTATCTAGGTCATGGGCTGCAAAGTTGAAAGGGACTCTGCAAATGGATATGTCATATGCCACTATCCCTAGTTTTGGTCAAGATAGGATATTGTACAGGGAAGTTTTGCTCAAATACATGGCTAGTAACAAGGCCCAACCAAACAACCATCCCATTTAGTCTATGGACACTGTGATTGGTTCTTCCATTTTTTTTAATGATTCAAGTTTTGAAGAGAAAGTGTCGAAGATTGATATGACTGCCAAAGACCAATCTGATCAGCAAAATGAGGAAGGTTCAGAGAAACAAAGTAATGAAGAAAATCATATGTGGAATATGAGCTTCGATGGAGCTATCAATAGAGAAGGAGCAGGGGTTGGTGTGTGGATTAACCTTCCCAAAGGAAGTACAAAACTTTGTTCCTATAAACTTGCTTTCGATTGCACAAATAACATGGTTGAATATGAGTCATTAGTATTAGGATTAAATACTTTGAAAGAAGTGGGTGATAGGAGAATAATTGTACATGGATATTCTGATTTGATTATCAATCAGATAAAGTGTATATATCAAGAAAAGCATCCTAGATGAAGAGCCTATAGGAATATAGTTCTTCATCTCCTTGAAGAATTTCTAGAGTATAATCTTTCATTGATTCCAAGGGGGCAAAATCAGATTACTGATGCCCTAGCTACTTCAGCCTCAGTTTTCAAAATACCAATTGTTTCTAACAAAAGATATGAGATTGAGGTCAAGTACATACCAACAATGCCTGATAACATTAAGTACTAGAAAGTTTTCGAAGATGACAAACAAATATAAAGTTTGCTGAAGATGGAGGGTGAATTTGAAAATTTGAATATTGATGAGGAATATTGTGGTGAAGAAGAAGATGCAGTTGTGTTCACAAATGATGGCTATTTCAAGAATTAGATTTTTGGTAAGGATATAATACAACAAAAAAATAACATCATTCCCAAAGGCCTAGTCCCATTAGAAAAACTCTTTGACAACAATGATGTGGCCAAGAGTCCTAAAATTATTGTAAATGATGGATATGTTGAAGATTGCAACATTGGGACTCAGGAGGATCCCAAGATCATCAAGCTATCCAATACTCTTAGCCCAGAGGTTAAGCAAAGGTATATCAATTTGATAAAATAATTTCCTATTGTTTTTTCCTGGATTTATGAAGATCTGAAAGTTTATGACACTAAGGTGATTCGGCATGTGATTCCAATCAAAGAGGATCATAAACCTTTCAAAAATAAATTAAGAAGAATCAATCCTTTCTTGTTTCCCTTAATTGAGAAAGAGATAAATAAATTGTTTGAAGCCAAGATCATAGTGTCTTTGAGATTTTCTAAGTGGGTGGAAAATCTGGTACATGTCAGAAAGAAGAGTGGAGAGATCAGATTATGTGTAGACTTCGGAAATCTGAATAGGGTATCTCTGAAGGACAATTACCCACGGCCTAATATGGATCACATTCTACAAAAAGTGGTTGGCTCTCAAAAAGTGTTAATGTTGGATGATTTCTTTGGGTACAATCAAATCATGGTACATCCTGATGATCAGGAAAAAACAACCTTTACAACACCATGGGGCACCTTCATGTATGCCAAGATGCCTTTTGGGCTCGTGAATGCATGAGAAACATTTAAAAGGGCTATGGATATAGCTTTTTCTGATGAGAAAGATAAATTTATTGTTATTTTCTTAGATGATATCATTGTATATTCAGTTTATGATGAAGAACATCTTAAAAATCTAAGGAGTGATTTTCAAAAGTGTAGGAAGTTTGGCATTTCATTGAACCCCAAGAAGTCTAATTTTGGCATGGAACAGGGGAAGTTGCTTGGTCACATTATTTCAAAGGAGGGAATAAAGATGGATCCCAACATATTTGAGGGAAGATTAAAAATTGGCACACCCAGAAGGAAAAAATAAGTGAAATATTTCTTGGGGAAAGTAAACTTTTTGAGAGGATTCATCCCTAACGTGGTTGAAATCATAAAGGATATCAATAACATGCTCAATAAAGGAAGTGAGATAAAGTGGACCCCTGAAGCCAAAAAATCCTTTGAATACATTAAAGTGGCATTGACCAAGGCTCCAGTTCTGGCCAGTTCCAACTTTGAAAAAAACTTTATATTGTTTTCTTTTGCCTCAGAGCACACCATTGTTGGTGTTTTATTACATAAGGATGAGAAGAATTTTGAGAGGCCTATAACATAATATAGAAAGACATTGAGGGATTCCCCATTAAAGTATGATATCATGGAAAACCAGGCATATTCACTGGTCAAGGCCCTGAAGGAGTTTAGAGTTTATATCTTACATTCTCATACCATTGCCTATGTACCGAACAATTCTGTGAAGGACATTTTAACTCAACCTGGTCTTGAGGGAAGAAGGGGCAAGTGGATAGTTGTGTTTTTGGATTATGACCTTTAGATAAAACCTACCAAGTTGATCAAGGGGCAGGGACTTGCAAAGATAATGGAACAAACAAATTGCGAGCTCTCGGGAATTAATTTCATTGTTGATTTGTCAGCAGACTCAGAAGAATAAACGGTCCCTTAGGTGTCCCAAAAATTCCTTGACTCCCCATGGTATGCTGATATTATTTATGCATTGAGAAATTTGTAGGCTTCTCCTAAATTGAGCAAAACCAAGGCCATGATTTTAAAGCTAAAAGAAACAAAGTTTTGTATTGTAAATCAGTCTTTGTATTGGAAGGATCCAGGAGGAATATTTTTGAGTTGTTTGTTGTAGGGATAAGTAGAAAAGACCATCAAAGAGTTTCATAAAGGTGACTGTGGAGGGCACCATTATTGGAAAACTATTGTGCACAAGATACTAAGAGTTGGGTTCTATTGGCCCAACATTTTTTCTGATGCATACAAATAAGTTTCAAGCTGTCATGAATGCCAAATTTTTTATGGGAAGAGAAAATTATATCCTTTCCCCTTGAAGCCCATCTCCGTTGAAGCACCTTTTAGACAATGGGACCTTGATTTCATAGGAGAAATTCATCCACAATCTTCAACTTAGCACAAGTGGATACTGAAAACCACAGATTACTTCACCAAGTGGATTGAAGCAGTCCCCACTAGGCAAGCCACATATACTGTTATCATCCAGTTTTTGGAGGACAACATTTTGGCCAGGTTTGGTTGTCCAATCAAAATCATTACAGACAATGCAACAACATTTAAGTCCAAAAAGATGGAAAAAATTTGTAGTGATTACAATATAACTCTTGGTCATTCCATAACTTATTACCCTTAAGGTAATGGGTTGGCTGAGTCATCCAATAAAAGTTTGACCAGAATCATCAAAAAGCTGCTACAAGATAACAAAAAGGCTTGGCACAAAAAGCTCATCCATGCACTATGGGCTGACAGGATCACTACTAAAAGGTCTATTGTCACTTCAACCTTCCAGATTGTGTATGGCACAGAAGCATTTTTTCCTACTTCATTAGGATTACCAGTGATGAGGTTTCTATAGGAGCAAGATGTTGAACCAGATGCCACTCAAAGGAGGACAAACAAACTGATCAATTTCCAACAAACAAGAGAGAAATCCTTCAACAACTCTCAAATGCACCAAGACAGGATTAAAAAGGATTTTGATAGGAATACCAAAGAAGATGATTTCAAAGTGGGGGATTTGATGTTGAGATGGGATGTCAGGAATGAAGACAGAGGAAAGCATGGGAAATTTGACCATCTATGGCTGGGACCTTTCAAAATTGTGGCATACCATGGAAATAATGCCTATATGCTATAGGAACACAATGGAGATCTCGTTGGTGGAGGACCTATGAATGGAAGGTTTCTCAAGAATTATCTCGCTTAAAGGAATTTTCACCCTTTCCATTCATTGTATATAACCATTTTTGTTTTTCAGTTGAAGCAATCGAAATCAAATCAACAGAAATTGAAGTCCGAAGCGAAGGCCCTAAGTTATGCTGAGTATAATTTGAGTTTTCTGAATAAGATGTTGATAGATTCAATTGTAGGAGTAAAATAAAGCCCAATGGGTAGGAAATTGGTATGTCATTCTTTGCTACCTCGCTGGGAGGATAGCATCCCCAGTCCGAGCCCATGTTATCACCATTAATTTTTTTGTGTGAAATCAAGATTTATGGACTTAGTGAGACGCTAGATTGGTTTGGAGTATTGACAAACTAGAGGAAGAGGCTAAATCTGGCAGGAAAAGGATAAACTGGTAAGAGCGTAAGCTCTCTAGATCAAGGGTCAAGGATCATTTCGGGGGGAGAAATTGTGCGAAGGATAATTTCAGAAAGAGGGCCGAAATCTAAACCATGATTTTCGATTGTGGCCACGTGGCACCACCAGATGCATTTCGGGGTGAAAAGAGGGTTTCCCCAAACCACTTACTCACGCCCTTGAAATTTGGAAAATGTATAAAAGGGCATTTGTTATGTATTTTATTATTATTTCGAAAGACTAGACCATTTGAAACTTGGCGCAACCACCCTCATTTGATTGCATCCCAACAGTATGCCATTTCACACCATTTCCACTCACTTCCAGGTATTTTTCATCACTGCCATGGATCTTATCATAACTTCAATAACATATCAAAACCCTGTGTCGAATGAAGAAGCCCTAATTGACCGAGATTCAAATATTTTCGACACTGAAATCACCATTTCTCCCATCTCTATGTCTAGAAAAAATCTGTTCGATAATGTAGGAAGGCGTATATACCATTCCTTGAAGCAGTCCAGGCCACCATAGTCCCTTATGCTATCAAAGTCACTTTCCCTTTTCCCGAATTCATAGGTTGGTGTGCAGAGAAATATTCACATGAAGAAACAGTTGTCGTAAATAAACAAGGGTCTGAGGTCATGTGTAGAGTAGAGAGCCTGTCAATTCGAGACTCCCTCAATATACCAGAGTCTTTCTCCACAATATCTGAATCATTCAATGAAGAAAATCTAATTAGGGTATACAAAGAATGCCCATCAGAGGTCCGAGATATGTTTTTACAAAGAATTATCAAATCAGAACACCTCTCAGAGAGTCTGTCTTTTCCAATGAATGTGAGTATTATGGTTATTGAAATCCAATGGGTTTGTTCCTTGTTGAGTCAAATTTTAGGTCTAGATAATGACAAGCATGTAGTCGAAGTCATGTTGGGTTTCCTGTTGACATTTTTTTAGTCAGAGTATGGTCTATCAGTCCACATCAGTTTTGATCAATTCATAGCTGATAATATCCATAAACAACTAGTGAATTTCCGCTCTCTAAGGCATTTCAGATACTACACCTATTTGCTGAAGATTTTCGTAGAAACCAATAAGAGAGAATTCTTTGAAGCATCATTTATATCAACTGAATGTAAAAGGATTACACTGCTCATCTTCATCAACAAAGTCATGTCCATGGTTTACAATTTTATTTTCAACACCACCCTACCTAGATTTTTGAATGACATGAGGAACTATTTGCAGCCAAATCTAGAAAACAGAGTGGGGGACTGGGTGCTGGTCATGCATTCAACAATAATTTGGTTTTATGGTTGTCATGAATCCCCCTATCTATTGCCTATTTTTCTGAACCCCGGAGTCTTTACCCTTGAATTCATCATGAAAATAATCATATCTGAGACAAAGCATTTCCTAAAGTTTCTCAAATCATCCAACCTCAAGTTCCCTTTTATCATTGGCCCTTTAATGATCAAATCTAGATCTTGTTTATATTAGATTCAAGCAAATATCAAAGAGTTTGGTTTTGCACAGCTACATGGAAGGAGATATGATCCACACCAAATCATATCCAAGAGAATATTGATGAAAAAACAGGCCCCTTATGAGCATGAACATGTTGAGGGTTTTGATAAACTGGCAAACCTAGAAGTCTGTGCTGATATGGAAGTGATCTTGCAAACATCTCAAACAAAACAAGTGGAGGAAACCCTGCAACAAATTCAGACACAACAAGTGGAGGCAGCCCTGCAAAGAAGTTAAACACAACAAGCTCCTCAAAAACTAATAGTCAAAGTTCCTAAGATGAGTGTTTACAACAATAGAAGTAGTTCAGAGGCCATGGGCACCATTGATCAACATAATTATCCTAAGAAGATGAAGATTACACAGTCTCCACAGATAGTGGATTTAGAGGAGGAAGAGCCTAAACAACACGTAAATATGGATATGGTGGAGAGTGGTACTATCACTATACAAGTTGAAAAGGGAAGAAAACTCCAAAGTGAAGGCAAATCAAGAACCTTTAGAAGCAAAAAACACATATTTGATAAAACATCTGGGGCAACTTATCAATCTAAAGAATATTTAGCAAAACAATATGTTGAGAAAGGAAACATGGCCCCGAGTGAGATGAGGGAGTTAGTCCCTGAAGTGGAAAAGATTTCTCAGCACAAGTTTTCTCTGTTTACAATAAGGGATATTGAGAAGAGGACCTTCAACATTGTAGTTGCAGATGAAGACAACGTATTTGAGATAAATATAAGGTATGACAACATCAATGCTCCAGACAAGGTCAAATTCCATAAGAACACTAGTGATATGTTTTATTCTGATTACTTGAGTTTAAGCATGAAGAATTCCAAGTTGTCATATTATGCAATGAAATTGGAAGGGTAGTTGAGGAAATAAAAAGCATCTAGCAGAGCTTGGAAGACTCATGTAAAGAGGATGGAATCTGAAGGCCCCCAAGGGGTGAAATCCTCATTGGATGAGAAGGAAAAATTGATTCAAACCTTGAAGAAGAAACTTAAAATGTCTTCCAAAGAGCATCCACAAAAAATAGAATTGGTTGCTCTAGAACAGGAGAATGAAACACTTCATCAAGAGGCATTGGACTAAAAGGCTAGGGCATTGTATCTAGAACAAGAAAAGGTGAACTGGTCACAAGGGAAAACATAATTGCTAAACAGGGTTATAGTCATACCTCCTGCTGCAGAAGATGGGCCAAACACTGAAGGACTTGTCCAGGCCATGTCACAAGTCGGCCTGAAGGAAGGAGAAATCAAAGGGATAAAAGGGAGCATAGAGAAATTGAAGCAAGAGATGCAAGCAAAAGATGAAAAAATAGCTCAATTTCAAAAGGATAATGGAGCCTTGTAGGAAAGGATAGATAAGTTGAAAATAAGATTAAGAGGAAAAGGCTTGTTTTAGGGGGCCAAGCATATCATCTAGGATTCTATAGTTGTTGAAGCTACCAAGTTCAAAGTGTATTTAAAATTCATCAATGATAAAGACAACATAGCCATCACAGCTAGAAGCAGGTGCACTATTGTGAATGAGACTTTAGCAAAGAAGCCATCATAATGGGAACAAAATGCCATAAATCTACTCAACTCCATTCCTGCTGTAGAACTTTAGACTATTGGATTTAAAGAAAGAACTACATTTATCATCTGGTCCAAGAGTGTTATTACCAAACATAACCTGTTGAAATCAGTTCAAACCAAGGCAACACAGATGGAGCAAAGTGTGCAAGAGTTTAAGGATTTGTTTGAAGAGTTGTTTATCAAAGGCCTCCCACCATTTTTGGATGGCAAGGAAAATTGTATGATCATGAAGAATGCAATGCTCTCCTCACTCAGTGCATGATGGATCACTCCAAGTTCAAAACCCTGGAAGAAAATCTGAAAGGAACCACATTGGTTGAGCATATGATTACAAACTTTGAGATTCTGAATCAGTTCAAAGAAATCAAACTTGGACTGTTAGTCATGTCATATGCTTCCTCCATTGAACTGGAGATCTTGAACAAGGAAATTATAAACTATGATATCCCTTCTGACTTGCAATGGAAGGAGATAGTACGGTTGGGTAAGATAAAGTGTAGTTTTCCAGGGATCAGTAGATGATGTACATGTGTCATTGAAGATGGCAAATCAGGTGAAAGACTAAAACATAACAAGTGGCAAAGAAAGGAAATGAAGTGTCAGAGGAGTTAGAATCTAGATCACCAAACACTTTCTTGCTAATCATTTTAAATTGGTTCCAAAACCAAAACTATTCCTTGTAATTATTGTAATCAGTTTCAAGAACTGAAACATTTCATTTTTAAATCATTGTAATTGGTTTCAAACCGAAGGGACTCAAACTTGTATAAATATTAGGAGTTCCAAATGTATAAATGTTGGAAGAAGTGCAAGGGAGCGATTTTAAGCTATTTGGAACTTGAATGTAATTTTCTGAAGCTGAATTGAATACAGATGCAGAAGTCTTGAAGTTTCCATGAAAATATTCTAATGGTGGTGAACTGAGTTTTGTCTCCTTTCTTTGTATGTATTTCTTGTATTTTTTATTTTATTTTCACCTTCTTCTGTTTAAATTGGATAGTGAAAGGTGAAAAATTCATCTTGTGATGCTCTCGGCTGAAGAAATTTAAATTGTGTTAAGTTCTTCGTAACTAATTCAGAATTCATTTATTTAATGCTCTGATGCAGTTATATGTTTTGTTTTATTCCTACACTCTACAAATTTACAAATTATAACTCAGATTTATTGCCCCATTTATCCTTTATCCTATGGATATTTCTATAGACCAGTCAGTGCTTCCATTCGTTTTCATAAGTTTGAATCCATAGCCCTAATGTCCCTCCCCTTCCTTGCCAACAAACTTATAAAAAACCCCCCAAAACAACAAAACCTAGCCATTGATTTTCAAAAAAATACCAAGTGACAGGAGAGAGCCCTCTCTAAGCTTAGCAGGATAGTACCCATCTCTAAAGTTGTTTTGTAGGTTACCTCTGTCATTTTTTTATCAGCTGAACAAATTTAGAGAGTGCTAACACCCTCATAGTTTAAATATTTGAGAGATGTATTCTTATGTCACCATTCCTAAATTGCACTTGTTTCCATTGTGAAAATTGTATTGATAAAATTTTGAAATACTCTAGATTTGTTTCCATGTAGACTACATGATATATTGTATTTTTCCAAAACATAAAGGCTACCTAGGACTAGTGAATATATGAGTCCAAGGAAAAGTGTTTTTAGTGAAACGGATTGCTAAATGGAATCTCAAACAACGTACAACATCTAAATAGGCACAAATAGTAAAAAATGATCCAACAACAAAATTTTTTAGGATCTTAATAGTAGAACCTAACATTCCAAATGAGTTGAATCATGCAAGGAACCTCATTACATAAAGATAAATGAACCGCAAGTAAGCATCATCACTACATTGGTTAAACATATGAACACAATTTAACTCAAGAGAAAGCTCCAATTAGAAGGAACAACTCAAAAAAGGCATAGAACATAA
The DNA here is from genome assembly GCA_010110895.2 of Picea sitchensis. Classification (NCBI taxonomy): domain Eukaryota; kingdom Viridiplantae; phylum Streptophyta; class Pinopsida; order Pinales; family Pinaceae; genus Picea; species Picea sitchensis. The sequence continues at coordinate 89,556 of SNQJ01S0067321.1, read as the reverse complement.
CAAAGAAAACATTTTATAAGTATGTTAATCATTGCTTGAAAGAGAATGTGGATGAAATTCAACACAAAGTATCAAGTATGTCATAGGACCTACTTAACTGAACCAAATGATTAGTTAGGATAAATAGTGATCAATTAAGTCTCTATTAACCCCATTTACATAAACTTGAGCCATAAACTTTAGTGATGGTATTATGATCTTGGGTTATCTGTTATAGTCCAAAAATGACACATCTATGCATTCAAGACATTGGCACATCCATTTGCATCCTTTGTCAATCATATTGTTGAGGTTTCCTTCAAAAAATAACTTTTTGGATAATGTACATGTCACTTTGCACTATCAACCATCATACATACATGTGCTGCATGCTAATCCTCCCACATACAAACACATGTTGCATGCTAGTAAGTCTACATTTACTCCAAAAAATGAAAAAAATATAAAATTGCGCATATTTCAGGGGAGTTTACGGGCTATGAAGGGTTTCCTAACCATTTTACCCCTTGTATCCCTTCCCCAAACCGAATAACCATATTTTTCTCATACAAAAAGGGGTCTAGGGGAGTCATTTAGACATATGAACAAGGAGACAAGAAAACTCTGCCAAAATCCTTTCCCTCCCATTGCCCAAGTTTTGCATCTTCCTCTGAGTTTTATCCTCAGCTTTCCCTTCCATTCATTCCCCCTATGAAACCCTTCCTTGTTCCCATGTTGGCATGTTATTTGTGATAATTTTATGTGGGATTGGTGCACTTGGAGTCATGACAGAGGAGCCTGGACTTGGTGTTAGAAAAATAGGATCGTGGAGAAATAAAATAAAAAAAAATGCGGAAATAAAACACAAAAGATACACGATACAATAGAAACATAGATATACGTGGTTCAACCAGTGTGGGCTACATCCACCAGATAAATTTCCAGGTCCTTCCTTTTTATTATCCATCAAATGAAGGGATACAACCTACAACACACCTGTTGTAACTTCCTCTTATTTCTCTCATAGTATCCTCTCTCAGAATACAATATTCATAATGATACACAACCACAATACAATTCCCTCATAAAACAGGGTTTCCTTCTAGGGAAAAAAAACCATAACATAACGTCTACCGTCAAATCTATGACCTTATAATGAACGGTCCAAATTTACTATGAAATTACAATATACATTTACAAGGAAAATTTTCCTTCAGGGGCCCGCTTTCCCTCGGACCCCGCAGGGGGGGAAAGCCCCCCCTACAACACCCCCATGTGGAGGGGTGTACAGTATTCATGGTGTATAAACACGACTGAAAACAAATACCTATGAAACAGGAAAATAAACAGGCTCCACAACCAACACTTGATTCGTAGAGCAGTGTCAATAAGAAAAGGTTGTAACCTTTCATCTTGTTTATGAATAAAAGAGATTATATTTGTCCCAAAACTTTGTGTACATGTTCTTATATATTTGATCATTTACATCTATATTTAGGATTTTAAGTGATTACTATAGATTGTATATGTTGTTGTGTTGTGTTCTTGGTCTGTTGTAGGTCAGCTTTGGGAGGAGATCTGTGATCTAAGAGGCAAAAACAAGTGGAAGAGGTCCACATCAACCGAAAGGATTCAAGGTGCTCTTCTTAACATTATCTTCCCTCTCTCTTATCACTTAGTTTAGATTGTTTTGGGGTATATTAGAGATAATTCAGTATTTTAGGGGGTTATTGTTAGACCTATTCCTTAGAACCAATTTAGGGGGAATTCCCCCCATAGCAGTATCCAATGGAAGGGTCATTGACCCTTCTTCAAGCATAGTATTCTTATGGAGGGGGAACTTGGAAAAGGGTCAGCTGACACTTCCTAAAGGATGTTTTTTTATTCAAGGGGTATTTGTTACAAGGGCCCGCTAACCTTTCCTCTAAAAACGTTTTCAAGTAAGAGGGATCCCATGGAAGATTCAGTTGACCCTTCCTCCTAAATGATATTATCATGGAGGATGGTGCACAGAGAAGGGTCAAACAACCCTTCCTCTTGAATGATATTCTCATGGGGGAGGGAGCATAGAGAAGGGTTGATCAACCCTTCCTCAAGAATGTTTTTTACCTAATCGGTATACTACATAAGGATCGATTGTCCCTTCCTCCAAATTAGTATTTTCATGGAGAGCCTTCCTAAAGTAATGTTTTTGAATAATGGGGTTCAAAAGGAAGGGGTGTTTAACCCTTACTCTAGCATATTATTCTCATGGATGGGGAGCACAGAGAAAAATCAGTTGACCCTTCCTCTTGCATATTATTCTCATGGATGGGGAGAATGGAGAAAGATTGGCTAACCCTTCCTTGATGGTGGTATTATCATTGTGGGATATCTAGTCAAGGGGTTAGTCAATCATTATTCAATAATAATATTCACATGGAGGTGGATCATCGAGAATGGTTGGTTGACCATTCTTGAGGGGTTTATTCACTTCTCGAGGTATCTAATGGAAGGGTTGGTTTATCCTTCCTCAAGCAAATTTTTTACATAAGGGGGATCCTAGTGTAATTTTAGCTAACCCTTTCTTCATCATAGTATTATTGTGGAGGGGGAGTATGGAGAAGATTCAACCAACCATTCCTTAAGGATTGTATTTGTTTCATCAGGTATCCAATTGAAGCATTGGCTTACCCTTCTTGGAGAATGTTTTTCACATACCATGGGAAAGGGTTAGATGACCTTTCCTCTAACATAGTATTATCACGGAGAAGAATAAAGTAGAAGGGTCAGTTGACCCTTTCTCAATGATGGTATTTATATTGTGGGGTTTCTAATGTAAGGGTTGGCCAAACCTTCTTCAAGCATAGTATTCTCATGGAGGGAGAGAGCATGGAGAAGGGTCACTTGCAAGTTCCTCAAATAATTTTTTTCCATAAGGGGGATCTTGAGGAAGGGTTGGTAGGCCTTTTGTCCTGCATGGTATTCCCATGGAGGGGGAGCACAAAGAAGGTTTGGTACCCTCTCTCAAGGTTGGTATAAATGTCATGAGGTATCCATAGGAAGGGTCAGTTGACCCTTCCTCAAGCAAAGTATTTTCAAGGTGGGGTACTTGGAGAAGGGTTAGAGGACCCTACCTAAAGGATGGTATTCATGCCAAGGGCTATCTAGTGGAAGGGTTAGTTGACTCTTCCTAAAACAAAGTTAATGAATAATGATGATCGTAGTGAATTCTCAACTAACCATTCCTCCAACATAGTATTCTCATATAAGGGGGAGCAATAATAAGCGTTAGTTGACCCTTCATTAATTATTTTATTCTCATGGAGGGGTAGCATAGAGAATGGATGACTGAAAGTTCCTCAAGGATGGCATTCAAGTAATGAATATATGGTGTGTTATCGCACAATCTATACTTTCCCAAAGCCTAAAGGAAAGTAGGCCTAGATTGACATAACACAGACATAGTCCTATCATTGTCACCCCAATAGGATACATCTTTCTATTTAGGAGGAGAAAAAATTCACTCCATGGGAGACGTCCCAAGACCTAGTTAGTTGATGAAGGGTAAAAATATCAAGTAAAACCCACCCCTCTCTCTAGGTCACGCAAGGAAAAAAATCACTTTGTAAAGTTCAGAGGGGAAAAAGGAAATGGAAATGAATGGTACCTGCCCTTTACCAATGAAACAAAAAATGTTTCAAATTAGTGACTTCAAGATAGAAATATGTGCTACTAAAGACAAGCAAAGATAAAATTATAGCAGCAACAATGTATATGAAAACTGCAAGTTATGATGACAAGAATGATATAAATACTTTACAATTTGTTAATACTTTGTCACTTACAATTTCAATATCAAAACAAGTCAATAAGTGACTTAAATGGGCTTTCAAAACACTTGTAACAACAGTAAAATAAATAATGACCAGAGCAGCAAAACCACTTCAGAAAAGTACATAAATTAGGCAATTAAACAAACACTTTAGCATATATTGATAGTAGCTTGCCTAGTACAAGTGTTGGTGGTTATATGGATAGTTTAAGGGATGTTAAGGGGCTGCAATGATGGATGTAATAGTAGTTACAATAGAAACAACAACCTTAAACAACTTCAGAATGTTTCACCTAGAACAATAGCAAAAGGAAGGCTAAGGCCTTGGGATGATAGCACCTAGGCTAGTGCAAATTTTTGGGTTAGCTTTATAGGTTAGTATGCTGATTAGAGTTGCTAAATAAAGGCTGTAGAATAAATTATGGCAGAATAAGTATGGTTGTTAGTGTTAGTGAGAGTTTCAAGAAAACAATTTGAAAGTTTGTTTGATCTCATTCATCCACAAGAGTGTATAAATCAGTGCCTTTGGGGGGCTTATGGAGTCAATAATAGTAACAATGTCACTTGGGAAATAAAAAAATGATAATGCTTAGATAAGGGAAGAAGTAAATGCAATAGGTGTTGACACTTCAAGGCCTCAAGAGTTTGACCCTTTTAAGGGAGGTTTTGCTAGAGAGTAGGCACCTTCAGGCCCTAGCATACCTTCCTTCCTTAGATTTTTTGAAGGACAATTTAATTGGTGACTAGAAAGAAATTACTAGAGAGCCAACACTTTAGGGCTCTAATAATCACTCCCAAGAAAATTTATAATTGGCAAGATCAACCTAGTAGAAGAGTTGTAGGGAGAAAGAAGCATTTGTTGTTTCTCCCCTAGGTTCAAAAAAGAAATTTCATAATCTTAGACATGAAACAAGTAAATTTTACCACAAACATCCATAGCATGAATAAAAATGCAGATTTTCTACTTAATTCATCAAGAATAATCAATTCAAACCCTAGTTGAAGAACATTCCACCATGAAAAAGGCCAAAATACACCACCATAAAGCTCTTCCAAGAGATGTGCACTAGTTATTTTAGCCAATAACCCTTAAAGAGGGAGAAAATTTCAGACCACCACTTGTGTGTGATGATTAATGATAAAAATGAATGTCACTTTATGTCTATTTATACCAAAATTATGACCTTTAATTATTTTAGGTCAAAATATCAGGGCTGACTTGGCCAGTTTTCTCAAAAATTACATTTTTACCAAAATAAATTCAATTTGCATATAATTAGGCCTCCAAAGGTGATGTCATTCCCTCCTAGGATGATGTTGGGCCTCAAGTGTGGGACGTTGGGCAAAGGAGAGGAAACGTTGGGCCTCCAAAGGCCTAAAATTTTCCCACATGTGCCAATGGCCTCATGAATGCCTCCAAGGTAACAATCCTAGTTGACAAGTGACATCCAGGGCTACAGAGGTGACGTCCAAGGCCTCCCAAGGCCAACGATAAGGTGGGAGTAGAATGAGACCTCAAGTCTAGGTCTTCCACAGTTCCTCCAAAGGAAACATCCTTCCTTCATTTGGTACAAGCCTTCAATCTCTTCTTACCCCTAGCTGGGGTTTCGACATCCATCTATGGTACTTGAGCCCCCATGAAGGTCTGAGCTAATCATTCCCTCATGTGTACCTATCCACCAGGAAAGGTCCTACAGAAACAACAAGTACTCCCTCCAGGGGTTCATAAGTCACAAGGATCATAGCATGTAAATCACATCCAATAATTAAATTACACAAACATGTGCATCAAACCCCCCTTAACCCCAAAAAAATTCTCAAAGACGTTATGCAATTTGACAAGTTAGGTTTGTAGAGGGCATTAGGGTGTCCTATTGGGCTAACCTCTCTTAATTTTGGGGTGTTTCCTAGGTGGAGTCTAGTCCAAGTCATGTAAGTGTATGCGGCAGCCTGGGGTAAATATTTGGGCATGGGTTGCATGTGATAACAAGGAAATGTAGAGTCTTACCTGTGGGTTCCTTTGTGGAGGGAGAGCTACACCTTGTCATGAATACAATTGTTTCCTAGCCCATTCATTTTCTTTTATTCCTAGCTTTATTTCTTTTGATCTTTTGCTCTTGTGCTTCAAGGGAATAGTTGATGGCCACTATCTTGGCTTGATGACCAGCGGTGACAACGTTATCCACAAGCATTTCACAGAAATGAGAAGGTTGGCTCGTAATGAGACCCCCTTTCTCTTGGCTATGCCACCAAGATCCACTACCCTTGTTTGGTGACCATATGGGTGGTAATGTCATACCGCTATATGCCCATGGTCATAATAGGTCAGCTCATGATGATAAATCCTATCCATCAACTAATACCTTGAGTGTTTATGTTATATTGTAGGTCCCCTTTTCTTACTAAGAGTTCTTTCACTGATTTATCAGGGATCCTTGGGTGAAGAATCTCAAAGGTTTCAGATTTGTCTTTTAACTCTTGCCAGCTACTTTTACCCTCTATATCTTCAACCTCTTTTTCCCATGAGGTAAGGTACATCCCTTCATAGTGTATCCAATCCCAATGCCCCAAAAGGAAAGGGGATATGGAAGGAATAAAGATGGAAAGTGGTAAGTATGGAAGGAATGGATGATGACTCTTCAAATATCCACCCAGTATCAACCCATCCTAAAGGGAAATCAAGTTACTAGGGAACTGTGTCACTCTTCCAAGTTTGAACAAGGAAAGGAGAATAATTTCCAATAAAGCATCATGAAATGAAGACGGATTCAATACAACATGTTCAAGTGATTCAAAAATCGGAGTGATACATGCCATGATACCCAGACTCATTACCTCATGGAGCAAGACTCGCTACTACTTCGGGACCAAGCTGGTGTGATGGATATTGTTGCTGGTGGTGTGTGGACTACACTGAAGAAAAGAGGGGCCCTCCGGGGCCGTGCTTAAGTCATCTATCTTTCTATACTCCATGTCTAGGACCTATGGGACTCAAGACATGATCTCCTTATTTATCCCTAGGCTAGGGGATAACATGGTGGAAGGATTGATTCACCAATCCTCAAGAAAGGTTTTGGAATAAGACGGATCCCAGGGAATAGTCAGCTGAACTTTCCTCAAGAAAAGTATTCTCATGGACATGTATCATAGAGAAGGGTTGGTCATCCCTTCTTGAAGGATTTAAGTTTAGGTTTATCTAGAGGAAGGCTTGGGAGACCCATCCTAAATAATGGTTTTCATGTCAAGGTGTATTCAGTGGAAGGGTCGACCAACCCTTCCTCAAGCAACTTTTTATTATAAGGGAATATTGGGGAAGCATCAACGAACCCTTATTCCATCATAATAGTCACATGGAGATGGATCATGGAGAATTGTTAGCCTTCCCTTCTTTAAGAATGGTGTTATGAGGAAAATATATCTATGGCAAGGGGTAACCACAATAGACATAATGACACACATAAATCAACTCTAATCCCAAGTATGTTATATAAATGAAATTTTAACAAGCCAAGGCTAAGATCGTACCTCGTCCGAACATTCTAAGAAGATAACCATTGAGCACACGACCCAAAGCTTTATACATGTAGCTTGTCCTCAACAACCAAGATACACAAGAATATGGTGATAATATATAATGTTAGCATATATATTAGCATAATCCATTAACATACATGGAAAATACACCTATGGAATAATAATTCAAATATTTAGAAGATATCAATTGGACGAGAAAACAATATTTCTATTAAAATAATCAACATAAGTACATAGGTGACAAACTTCTGTAACAACACATATCAGAACCAAGAAACTAAGTCCCTCTAGCTGGGCCTCCACCAATTCAATCCTCCACCAAAGTCAAGCTCATATAAAGGAGTCAATGAGGTTATCCATCACAAAGAAGGAAGAGCTTGGGGATTGAACAAAGAGTTCAGTCTTTCAAGGACAAAGGGATGCAAACTCAATATGAAATGAAATTTCTCTAGAGTGTTTTTGCTCTCAAATTTGAATTGTTGAATCCCTCAAGGCTTGGATATGGCTCAATTTATAGCCTTCACATGGAACTGAAGAGTTGATTCATAGAATTTCTAGTATATGGAAGGTCAAGGATCATGGATCTCGTGACATGGCATGGAAACACAACATAAGTTTTAATTTTGAGCAACAAACCCGATGTACGTAGGCCGTAGTGGAGAAACATGCATATACGCTTGTTGTATAACTGAAAGGGAGTGAATATGTAGAAAAATGTGTTTTTTTGGCTCTAGAAGACACAAAAAGGGAACTTCAAGTCTGCATAGGGAAATGGAAAGCCATTCAAGCAAGTTGCATGGAGTGAGGAAAAATTTGTTCTAACAAATGGTATTCTTTTCATGTCGTATCCAATGGAATTATCATTTGATCCTTCCTAAAGAAAAGTTTTATAATAGGGGGTCCAAAGGAATGGTTAGTTTATCCTTCCACCATCATAGTATTCTCATGTAGGGATAGCATGGTGTATGGTTGGCCAACCATTTATGAATAATTCTATTCACATTGTGTGGTATCTAGTGGACGAGTCACTGACATTACTTCAAGAACAATATTCTTATGGATGATTAGAATGGATAAGGATCAATTGATCCTTCCTAAAGGATGGTATTTGTGTCAAGGGGTGTCCAGTGGAAGTGTTGGTTGACCCTTTCTCAAGCAATGTTTTCAAATAAATGGGTCTCGAGGAAGTGTTAGTCTACCCTTCCTCCAACATAGTATTCACATGTAGGGGGAGCATGGAGAAGCATATTCACATCACAAGGTATCTAGTGGAAGTTTTGATCAACAAATAATAAGCATAAGTACATAGGTGACAAACTTCTGTAACGACACATATCAGAACCGAGAAACTAAGTCCCTCTAGTTGGGCCTCCACCAATTCAATCCTCCGCCAAAGTCAAGCTCATATAAAGGAGTCAATGAGGTTATCCATCACAAAGAAGGAAGAGCTTGGGGGTTGAACAAAGAGTTCAGTCTTTCAAGGACAAAGGGATGCAGACTCAATATGAAGTGAAATTTCTCCAGAGTGTATTTTCTCTCAAAGTTAAATTGTTGAATCCATAAAGGCTTGGATATGGCTCAATTTATAACCTTCACATAGAACTAAAGGGCCAAGTCGGAGAGTTTCTAGTATATGGAAGGTCAAGGATCATCGATCTCATGACATGGCATGGAAACCCGACATAATTTTTAATTTTGAGCACCAAACCTGATGTACACAGGATGTAGTGGAGAAACCTGCATATACGCTTATTGTATAACTGATAGGGAACACATATGTGGAAAATTATGTTTTTTTTGGCTCTGGAAGGGACAAAAAGGGAACTTCAAATCTACATAGGGAAAAGGAAATCCATTCAATCAAGTTTCATGGAGTGAGGAAATGTTTTTTGTAACAGATGCCCCCAAATGTGTGAGGTCATAGGAGTATCTGCGATAACCGAAATACATTATAATTCCTAGAAGTGGAGTAATGAGGAATTAGTTGGAATTATTAATTTCTCATGAGAGTATTACAATCCATAGTGACTTTGTACGCATGGCTTCCAATCTTAATTACATTGCATATCCATGTGGAAATATATCAAATTGGTGTTCATGGACATGAATAGGAAATACAAAGCGGACATATTCCATAGGTTGTCATAGTCACGAACAATGTATAGTAGAATTCAATCTCAAAATCAATGTGAAGATATATGTATACAATGGAGTTCAATCTGATCTCCCATGATCATTGAAGTCATATAGGTATTGGTCCAAAGAAAGACAACAACATATGAGGAATGTTGTTACTGTAAGTTGGAGGTCTTCTACACTATCCNAAATCAATGTGAAGATATATGTATACAATGGAGTTCAATCTGATCTCCCATGATCATTGAAGTCATATAGGTATTGGTCCAAAGAAAGACAACAACATATGAGGAATGTTGTTACTGTAAGTTGGAGGTCTTCTACACTATCCGTCGAAGGTGCAAGTCTACATCATGTGGATATAGGATTTGAGGTTGAACACAATGAGACTTCATTTGATTACCAGTCATTAAGGTATATAGTTAACAAATGCAAGACAACCTACCGACAATGAAAGTAGATATCAACTGACCGAGTACATTCTACAAGTGTGAATAAGGGTGTTGAGTTCGAACACTTGAACAATCCATCGATCATGAGACATTGATGTATTCCCAATTGTTGATGGAAGGAGAACCTACCACTGATGACTGCAAGCCTCTAGGTACTCATAGGAATCTAGGTCTCATTTCGAAAATAGATGAGATAAATTCAATGGAAGGAGACCTACTGAAAGGAGAGAATTAGGGAATCTCTCATCATTCAACACGGGGTACAAAGAAATATCTTGATGATTAGGAGGATCTCAGATGAATAGGATGTTAACGAACCAATGACCATGTGCATCCCTCGCATGCAGCACATGCAATTAGTGCATGAAAGAGACCCTCTAAATAGTAGTCAATAAGGAAAATTATCGTCAAAGGTGAGGAAACCACCAATACGGCTAATGGAATCCAATAAACTGCATGAATCCGAATGTGTGAATATATTTCTTGTCGTCGAATACAAGGGAAACCCCCAGTTAGCGACCAAAGAGGAAATTTCATCTATTGGGTTCAAGGATACCTATCCATAATGAAAGTAGGCCCATGGTGCATGATAGGAAAACAACTTCATGTGACTCTAAGATACACTAAGGGTATAGCCGACATGCAAATTCAAGAGTTCTGAGAAATGGTCGACATGGGCCGATAGACTTCCTTTGAACAAGATCATGAGACATACGAATAACTCAGGCAACATCAACTTGATAATAAAACTTTGTGATGCATGAGACATCAACAATATCTCCATAGGGACTAGAAGAATAACCGGTTGGAGGATCAAACTCTAAGTAACGAGCTCAACTTCCTAAGGTCATTCTAATCCCAAACTTTGGATGAAAGTGGACTCAAAAGTTTTTTCTATGTTCAAAGGTGACACAATTGCTGCCGATATGAGATAATATTCATTTCCCGCATGTATTTTTGTTTTTCATTGACAAAGAAATGCTATGATACAGGAGAGGAAATGAGTGTCACGAGTAAGCATCTATTTCCAAGAAGCAGAACATACCTATTCTCAATGCAAGGAAGTGCATGTGGGGCATGGACACTCGGGGGAAGTTTCTTGTAAGGGTACAGGGTGTCAAGATGAAAAGGATATATAGAAGACTTTGCTTGGATAGTGTTGAAAATTGTTGAGGTAAGAGGCTTATAACGAGAAAGAGAGAACCGACAATAGGCTCAATACTACAAGCAGGATAATGGAATGTGATTACAAATTAACTCCAAAAAAATTATTTTTTCATAGATTTAGTCCCCTAGGCCTGAAAAAGTATAAAATAATACCCAGGAGAACTCTTCTAGCTAATGGTGACTAGAGTATTCATTTTTCATAAGTAGTCGATTTGGTTCAGAAAAGGGTTAAACTTATACAAAATAGACATCCTTTCAAATCCATTTAACGAGTGTGAAAGAGACAAGTTCACTCGACAATATTTTCATTTTTTCGGGAGTCAGAAAAAAGCTTAACCAAGACTCGGGGGGAGTCCCATTGGTAATAGTCAGAATGATTGTGAGTAATAATATGGGGTTTGAATGCAAATTCATATCAGGACTATAAGGAACTCTCGGTCCTATGGAATAAATTCTACATGGGAACCAAATGGCACAAAGGTTCTAAAAAGGGCACCCATGTTTGGTAAGCCTCTACCACTTAATAACGACACTTCTAGTAGCAATAAGAAGGCTTTGTGTCACTAATAAATGGGTTTGTACCTATGGTGTATGGATCACGATCATAGGATGATGAAAGAATGCAAAATGGAGTGAAAACCTATCCTATATGTCGGTGAAAGAATATACTTGCCGAAGGAATGAATGAGCGGTATGACACTGGAAACCGCAAAAATCCTAGACAAAACCACCAAAAACCAAGTCTTTCCACTGCGCTATTAGTCCATAAGGTCAAAAATTAGCACAAACTATAGGAAGTGGGTAAAAAATTTCTACTGATAGTAAAAATAAACCATTTTACCATACTATTTGAGGTTTTTCACCCACATAGTGCTTTTTAGGCCATTGTTCCCATGATCTTCAAGTGTTGATTGTGGGAGATATGATCAATGAAATCAACAACTGTCTGGAACAAGTAAGTGCTCATCCCCTCTTCTTTAAGTTCAATGGTTTAAATTTCAATTTTAGGTCCCATTTTTTTAGTATTAGAGGGCGTAACATAGAAACTAGGGTATACGCAGGTGAGAGTTCATCAGGTCGTGTATATGAACCCATATACGTGGGAAAAGCAAAGAATACATGCGTATATGCAGCCTTATACGTGACTTTTACCGATTTAGCCCACATAGAAGTCTGTGACCAAAATATTTGAAAGGTTTTAACTCAAAACACGGTTTCTCCTTTGTAGGATGGTGACTGAATGGAGGGAAAGGGAGCATGAAGAGATAGATGCAGTATTGGGAAGAGATGAAAGGGACCAACAAGACTTAAAATGATGTGGCCTTTATAAATTTTGGGCTCTCAAGGGAATGAGGGCTCAAGTGAGGTTACTCTAGTTGCTAGTAAACTACTTGGATTCGAAGACAGAGTCCTTAAACCTTGATGGGTGACCATTGAGGATTGAAGTGGATGATTTATACTTCATCATAGGATTGTCTCTCCAAGGAGAGCTAGTGAATCTCAAGGCATGAGGTTCTAGGGGTGGTATGACTATGGAAGAGTACATTTCCACCCACTTTGTTGTAGGCACAGATAAAGTAGGGAGCCAACTCCCTATTAGGGCGATCGCGAAACTCAGCTTAAAGATCATCATGATTGTACTTAAATAGATTTTGAGGTTGGCCCCATTGAACCAAGAATCAAGGCCACTCATGTTCTATGTGGTGGAGTGTTTAAGACCCATTGTTTATGGGTGTACCTCACTATTGTCTAACATGAAGAGCCAGGTGACAGATTGCAAACAAGGGAAAATGAGAGATTTCGGATCTGCATCCATACTTTGTAGTGTTTTTATTTGAGAGGGTTTCAGGTTTGATCCCTAGAGTAGAGATTACTCCATATGGATAACATGATCCATCCATGTCAAAGTGGACTGATGTGATGAGGCGGCTAGGAGGTGGTAGGGTGCCAACCCCCTATAATGATGAGTTCTTTTTCTGGTGGTGCCAACAGGTCATATCCATTGATGACTACCCTTACAACGGGATCGACTACAGAGGGGATCTGAACATGCCTTTTCCCCCAGGTTTTGCCTACAGTGATATTGGTAAGAAATGTTTTTATATATTTCATTTTTTTTTGTTTTTCAATAAAAAAAAAATGCAAATATTTTTTTATGGTATAAAGTATTAACAATTTCTTTGATACACAAATGTAGTTCTGGAACGGCCAGAGGGATTCCCACGAAATAGACAGAGGGGATAAGGAGATGAGAAGGTGGGAGGGGACGTGGAGAGATTGCTACAAATTGTGTAGGGGAACCTGTTTCAATTGACGCACAAGATTCCTATGGTTCAAGTGGAGGATCTGCGAGAGGCAATGCAACGGTAGGTGGTGGGTGTACCCCGTGTGTGGGTGCGACTCTTGGTGTCTCACAAACATCATAGTGTGCTATCATGATACACATCTGGTGCCACAGGCATAGATGCCATGGTCATATTATTACCGGCCATATATATATATATATATATATATATATATATATTGAGGGTGTGAGCCCCATTTTGTACTATGACACCATATTTTTTGAGCTCGAAAGGATGAAATATAAAAAAAAATTGGTCTTCGGCTTTACTTATATATGTTACAATGTGTAAATGTCTGAATGTGTTTTCTTTTCTTAGTTATGTGAAAAATGCCAATCTAAAATATAATTAGCATATGCATCGGGTACATGATTATAAGTAAGAAAATCAAAGTATCGTTCCAAAATTCGTACCTATAGGAATCATCAGAGTATAGTAGGATCGCACACATGGTAACTGTCGTTCAACTGATATACGACTAACTAGGAGTCTAGGTGAACCTATAAATACCAAACACCATGTGAAATGGCATCGCATAATATCTCTATAACGACGTTATACTTAGCCACATTATTCGTTGATGGCTCCAAAAGAATGCCACCTGAAGACACCAGTTGGCCCTCAGGTGAGTAAATGAACCAAGTGCAGGAAACCATGTTCCATGTATGATGATTGACACCATACATGAATCCTACGTAAACTAAAGACTCTGTTGACATCTACCAACCAAGGGAAAACTTGATAAGAAAGATGATCACACAAAGGAAAATATGTATATACACTAAGATACACTAGTATGCAAAAGGTCACGCTTGAGCTTGAGGGCTCAAGCATAATATCTTTTAAGGTAGAGCCCATTTATGGGCTCATCTAGCATATTCCCTTCATAATTTTCCAATTCGTAAGATCCTTTCTCTAAGACACATCACATGACATAAGGACCATGCCACATGGGGTTGAACTTGCCTACCCCCAGTGGTTCTTTGGCTTGGCCATAAAGGAGAACCAAGTCACCCTCAAGATACTGTCAAGGACAAACAGACTTATGGTATTGAACCTTAACACATCATTTATTTTCTTTGATAGTTGTAGAGGCATCTCGACACTGCTCATCGAGACGCTCCAGGTGCATGAGGCATTCTTCAAGATCAGATGTGTCGGGTAGGATCTCAATTGCCAACTTAAGGGAAACGATTTCACATTCAATTGGAAGAATCGACTCCAAACCATGTACTAACTAAAAGGGAGAGAAACCAGTGGAAGTCTTTACATTGGTTCGGTATGCCCAAAGTGCAGGGTAAAGCATCAAATTCTAGTCATATTTACTTTGACTGAGAGTTTTTTGCAAGATGGTCTTGAGATATTTATTCACCACCTCTACTTGTCCATTTTCCTGGGGATAGTAAGGGGAAGAATGATCGTGCTTAAACCCAAGTTTTGATGCTAACTCTTTCAACATTTCACTCTGAAAGTGACTACCACGATTGGTTAAAATCTCTCTTGGGATTCTAAATCGGGCTATAATCTGGTTGAATACGAAGAATGTTGTAGTCTTACCATCGGATTTAATGGTAGGAGTTTCCTCTGCCCATTTAGTAAGGTAATCCATGACCATAATAGTATGTTGGTGCCCTCCAATCGAGGCTGGGTTACAGTCCATAAAATCAACCCTCCACTTGGTGAAGGGACCAATGATGACAACTAGGTGAATAGGGGATGGGTGCAAGCACATTTTCTGAGAAAACACCTGGAAAGGGTGACACTTCTTGACCGCTTCAACACAATATTTAAAAATTGGCGACCAAAAATAATCGTTTTGCAATATTTTTTGGGTTGTCGCAAGAACGAATAAATGACCACCACATGCCCCACTATGGCAGTCATTGAGAACATACTCAACTTCCTCATGAGTCAAGAAACGACATAAAATATTATCTACCCCTTGGCGATACAAAGTGTCGTTGATAATAAGGTAGCTTTTAGCTTGATGACATATACATCATCGATCGTCTCTCGACATATGATGGGGTAGCTTTAAGGTTTGAAGATATATCAAGATGTCTCCATACCAGGGGTCTGAAGATGAGATAAGGAAAATATATTCATCCATGAATGAATTGTCATGAAAAATTTCCTCATCTAGTCGAGGGAAGTCCGATATCAACTTAGCAAAAACTAGCAATTTCTTAGACTTCACAAAAGAAAAATTGAGATAAAATTCTTGCAAAATAACAATCCACTTATTGTATTTTCCCCCTATGANGTCATGAAAAATTTCCTCATCTAGTCGAGGGAAGTCCGATATCAACTTAGCAAAAACTAGCAATTTCTTAGACTTCACAAAAGAAAAATTGAGATAAAATTCTTGCAAAATAACAATCCACTTATTGTATTTTCCCCCTATGATACGCCTGGTGATGACGTATTGAAATGGATTGATATCCACAACTATAGTAGTTTTTTAAAGTAATGTATAATGTCATAATCTTTGAACCCCATGTATGGCGACCAAGGCCAGTTTCTCTACGTGAGAGTATTTAAGTTCAGGACCAACTAGGTTTTGAATGAGATAGTAGACAATGTGCTCATGGAGCTCATCGTCCTCCTGAACTAGAACCGTACCAACCATCCCTTCAGACTTGGTGATATAAATAAAATAGTCTCTACTTTATTGTGGAGGCTTCAACAGAGGCACCGATAATAATATTTCTTAAGAGCATCGACGGATTCCTGGGCTCGCTCATTCCATATAAACAGACTGTCCTTCTTCAAAATATGCATGAAACCTTTAGTTAAATTGGCATAGTTCACTATGAACAGATGCAGTAAATTATCCTTCCCCCGCAAACCTTGAAGTTGTCTAATGTTGTGCAGGGGAGGCAATCGAAGTGCCTCAACCATCATAGGATCTACCATGATCCCGTGCTCAGATACTAAGAATCCTAAAAGATGACCAGACCTAATGCAAAAGATGCACTTGTGAGGGTTCAATTGAATGTGATAGTAACATCATCTCGCAAATACTAATTGA
Organism: Picea sitchensis; assembly: GCA_010110895.2. Taxonomy (NCBI): domain Eukaryota; kingdom Viridiplantae; phylum Streptophyta; class Pinopsida; order Pinales; family Pinaceae; genus Picea; species Picea sitchensis. The sequence continues at coordinate 73,098 of SNQJ01S0067321.1, read as the reverse complement.
ATGTGAGTGGAGTGATCTACTCTCTTACGAGAGTGAGAAACGAGATCATCTAGGTAAGCTTTGACAATATTCTTAAGATAGTGAAAAAAAATGTCATGGCACATTGGAAGGTTTCTCTGGTGTTTTTAAGGTAGAAAGGCATTTTCCGGTATGAAAAAGTACCCCAAGGATAATTAAACGTCGTCTTATGTTGATCCACGGGTTTGATCTGAATTTGATTATACCCTGAAAATTCATCCATAAAAGAAAATACTTCACTTCTCGTGCACTCGTCAAGAATCTGGTCGATGAAAGGAGTGGGGAAGTTATCTTTAGGAGAAGCCTTGTTCAGGTCTCGAAAATCCATACATACGTGGATGGTTCCTTGATTTATATTTACATGAATGGGGTTGGAAACCCATTCAGTCAAGGGAACCAGGTAGATGAAACCATCATTAAGTAGCTTCTCTACCTCTTCCTTAATAGCAGGGGCCTTCCTAGGATTAGCAACTCTAAGACATTACCGAATAGGTTTAGCATCCGAATAGGTTTTAATGTCATGTTCGACAATGTCAGGGTCGATCCCTGGAATCTCTTCATACGACCAAGCGAATACATCACTAGATTCATTGAAGAGATTGGTGTAGATCTAAATTTCTTCAAGCGAACAATCTGCACCGATATATACGTTCTCCATTTTTCCAAGAATATGAGAGATGTCGATCATGATGGTAGGAGAGATATTTGCCAAGTTTCCCTCGACATAAATACCATGTGTATCTAATGGAACCATGGTGCAACCAACCATCTCACTCAAGGTAGATCTAAAGTCATCATGTTCGATCTTAACAAGCTCTGGGAGGAAATAGGTTCAATGATGCATATCATCCCAAGGCTTATCAGGACCATACATGGTCTCTAAGATGGTTTCTGAAGGTAAAGTATCGTCGAGGAAATCATGTGAAAAAGATGATTGAGTGACCCATATAGGCTCTAAAACAGGATCCACCTAGTTTGTTTGCAAGGAGGAGGGATCTGGGTTAGCATTAGTGTCAAGAATAGATTGATACACAACCTCGATTGTTGATAGTGGCATTTCCATCCCAATGTGTGACAGAACTTCGTATGACATAGTCGAGGAAGTTAGGGTCCAAGGGTCGTTGAAATATGAAAAACGGAAAGGAATGGGCCTCATTGACAACAAAGACAAATTAGAAATGGCATGAATATGGTGAATTGGTGCCATGAAATCAAAGCTATCCATCAGAGAGGAATACATTCTGACACCAACATCCTCAGTTTCCTGCTGAGAATTGTTGATCACAGGGACTGAAGGTCCAACCGATGCACTAGGACTAGCATGCACAAATTACAATTGATCAATCGTCATTATTTTCCCTTCGTTCGGAAAATGGACGACATGACGGTTGTCATGGCATAAGTCCAATTATGTCATAGTAGTAAATTATAGTCGAAAGGTGCATAAACCACCTCAAAATCAATCTCCACTGTCTTCCCACCTAACTGGACCAGAAAAGAGAGAAGAATTTTGTGGAGTTGAAACGAATGCCCATAAAATGCAGTCAACATAGTCATAGATTGGGATAGGTTCAGAGAGACAATAGCTTTCCAACAGGCTAGGGATAGCATGCATGTCGCAACACCTTCATCATTTAAAGTATGTTTTATGGTAATTTTCGTGTACTCCACATGGATTTGAAAGGCCACATGGTACGGTAAGCGAGGCTTAACATTTGTGACGTCAAACTTGATAATATTCGAGACACACGGGTCTACATATCCTAACATAGATAACAAGGTGTTCCACTATGAAGGAAATGTATGGAGCACCTCCAAATCCGACATCACACAAGGGGTTTGGCCCAGATATTTGACAATCGAATAGTTCTAGGTGACTCTGGCATTAGGATTGTGGGCAGAGTGATTTAGTACTCCTTTCAGAATATGAGGCATAGGTTTTGGATTTTCAATCTGCAAGGATGTTTTCGGAGGGGGAGGAGACTCTAGACCCATTACATTTTTTGAAGAACCGTAATCACAAGATTGAGTGGCTATATCAATCTGAGACTTGACCATATTGATAGATAGATGACCACCATCATGTGCTGAGGGGCTTTGACTCTTGCTCGACACATTTTCGGTGTTGGAGTTCCCTAAGGCCATGTGTTGATTATGTGGAAATGTATTTTTCAGCATAGTGGGCGGCTGTGATAAGAGCCTCGAGGCTTCCTCGATTTTTGGGCATAGGTTGGTAAGGTGATCATCTTTACAAATTTTACATGGAAACTTCACCTTCCATTTTTCTTTCTTTCCCTCACCGACATTATTATTCGATATATCATTTTTAGTGTCATCCTTGGATTTATCATTATTTTTCCCACCCTTACGATTATTACCTTATCGTTTATTTGTATTCCCTATTGGTTGTTGGTTACCATTTGGGTTAGACGACGATTGTACAGAATGCACATCCGTCGACTGGGTGGGGGTGGAGGACGAAGTCAAAGCTTGTCCTACTACAGGCTGGCTAAGAGACAAATCTTTCAATTGGTTCGTCACCAAGTCTGTATACTTAGAATTTTCAAAGCCTATCATTCCATCGATGTTACGCATTATTTTGGTCACCTTGATGATGATTTTACGAGCATGTGTTCAGGTTCTCAAAATGATCTTTTGCCTGAGAAAATTAGCTACTTTCTTCCCCTACAAAACTGATTTTTGGAAGGACGTTGCAGGCTGCTAGTATTACAAAGTGTGGAAATCCTTGATCTCCGCAGGCTTCTCTATAGCTAGCCCACAGGGTTTCTGCAGGGTGCAACGGTGTTTGAAAGCTAAAAGAAGAAAGAGGTTCACGAAGTTTCTAGAAGAAGAATCTTCTAGAATGTGAGGTGGCATCTGTATGGTTGTGATATTACTGGTTTCTCTGATTTGGTGGGATCATCCTCATCCTTTTAACCAATTCACCTTCTCCTATATAATCATGGGTTTGTCATGAAAAAGGTTAAGAAATATTAAGAAGAGAATTGATGAAAGAATAGGTTGAAGACTGTGTGAAGAATCCTGTTTCTAGTGATGCTTGAGGCCTCCATTTGTCCATCAAGCTTTTGTGGATAATCTTCATGCAAATTTCGGAGCAAGTGTATGTGTGTGTTGGAATGAAGGACCACTAAAAGGGAAATTATGACATCAAGAAAATTCGGTTGTATCTTCTACTTTTCATTAATGTAATATGGTGTCATGTCTCTTTCCCATAAAATCATTAGTATTTTATTACATGATTCCTTGATCACATGTTTAGGTTGTTATTGAATTCTACTATTGTTTCTTTCACATTGGTTGGTTTGTGTCATTGTAGATCTGATTTCGCAGGAGCACCAGAGTGAAGTAGGGATAACAAAGATATAATGAAGCAATTCATAAGGTATGTCATCCATTCCTTATTTGGTAGTAAACTCAATGATCACAAATTAGGGAAAGCGTTATGTTCTGTCTCGTTTTGTTCTAGATTCAGGTGGATCTAGGGGGATTAGTTCATGTCCGCATTTACCGATTTACCCAATAATAAAATTGGCAAATCCACTGGGGATATGACTTATTTGTGGTTTTTTGTGGGACATTTTCTTTTAGCCTCTCTTTTTCATTCTATTTCAATCTCCGAGTATGTGGGAGATCCAACAAGACTCTCTGGATCTGAAATTTTCCTCAGACCTTCCATCCTTTTTCCAAAATTTCTTGGTTTGCAAACACTTCCGCACTGTAACCTATAAACAGCCCGTGGAAACCTTTGATTTCCGCACCCTAATAGTTTATCCCAATATGGGATTTCCGCAACCTGCTTGTTTCTAGCCTATGGAAACGGTTGATTTCCGCACTGTAACCTATTGCTAGGTTGCGGCGGCGTCTGCAATTTTTTTTGGATTGGGTGTGGTCATCCCTTGATACCTAGTTTTGCTTTATCAGTTGGGAGGAACATTTAATGCCCGTTATTGACTGTTTCCTCAGTGTTTAGCTTGTTTTCGATTTGTTTTCGGAGATCGAACACCTCTCTTAGTTATTTTCCAATTTCATTTTTGATTTTTTTTTATCAACAAAGATATAATCTTTGATCCTGCATCTGAGTGATTGATTGATTGAAATTTTGTTGATTGGATTTAAATGTTTTGGATTGATTACATTTTTTGGATTGCTTGTTGACTGGAAGGATATTTGTTCATTTACACTTGATTGAATACTTTCTTGTCATTGTTTACTTTTATCATCCTTGAAAGTTTGATTTGGGTGATTGTTGAGTGTATCATTTTTCTTCGATTACTTGTCCTTTCTTCATAATACCCCTGATTTGGTATTAGAAAGGAGGAATTTAAAGTCACTTATTCTACTATGTAATCATTCATAAGAAAGTTTTTGCATTCAATTTTTTTTTTTTTTTTAAAAAGAAATAAGAGAAAAATTGGAAGTTTCATTATTTATGGTTTATTTGAAATTGAGCTCATTCAAGAAAAAAAAAGTACTTTTCGTAGCTTACATCATTCTAGAAAGATATATTCTCCCTATTGTAGATAGAATTCATTGAACAAAAATTGCATCATTCATTTTCTATTTGCACGTTATTGGGTCAAGGTCTCATACAACATAGGTTTCATTTCCGTCTCCCTCTTACGTAAACAATAGCCTATAAAAACACTACGTAATTTTAAAATTCACTTAGCAACTTTTGTTTTCTAGGGTATTTTACACCTACATTATCTAGGCTAGTGCTTTGGAATAGGTTGTGAGGCACACTCTCCAAAGCATAAAACACACAGTAGTATCTCGTGATAGGGAGTGTTCAAATCCATTGGCAACATTTTGTCCTAGGAATCCCTTCTCACACAAGGGTCAAACCTGAGGTCGCATTAAGACTGGAAAAGTTACTCACCCTTATTTGTTGGTCTTGGTGTAGAGATTGCGCATATTATGGGGGTCACTTAAAAGGTATACCCACAATGATGAGTGGAAGCCTTTTGAGTTGATTTCGGGCTAGATACCATGCCCTTGCACGTGGATCAGATTGTTGATTATTTCCCTAGGGATCACTATTGTTCTTGGTAACCTTAGTATCCTATATTCTTAAGGTCTTACATAAGGTGATTGTGGAGGGGCAAGGCTTCACAGTACCTGGAATCGACGTTGGCCAAACTCACTCGGGCTCCTTGGAGGGTATACCCACGATTATGTGTGGGAGCTTGCACCAGGGTGTAAGTCTATTAAGTAGGTCATCAATGTAGTGTTTCCACCTGCTCTACCCTATCCCCTTCTTGTCTTGAATTCATGACGTTGGATTTCATCACCAAATACTGACTTCGAAATAAGAAGGTTTTGTTTGCTTGGTGTGATTCCTAGATTATATTAGCAAGTGTTGTTGTTTTCCATAGTTGTCCATGTATTTTTTCCGCAAAGTATTTGATTCAGGCAATATCGACCCTCCACGCCATTCACGTAGAATGCAAGGCCTACCCCCAGAAAATCCAGAAGGTTCTCAACCCTTGCCTACCAATCCACCAGAGGGCTCTCCTCAACAGAGTGAGGTCCAAGACACTGCCACTCCATGAGTGGAAATAACTGACTCTTTAGACAATTTCTGAGTTTTTGATTCTCTAGAGTCTTTTCGACTTCCTCATGGTTCTGAGAGACATATTCTTCAGCTAAATTCATCCGGAGAACTTGTTGTTCAAACTTATGAAATACCAACCGGACCTTTCGCAGGCCCTGAAGGCCAAGATCCTTTTTGGACTACTGACATATTTAGAACCCCACCCCATACGGTGCGTGATCGTTTTGGCTCTAGGGTAGGCGCTAATATATCTGTCGAACTTGTGCTACCCAAAACGTCTGCTATAGACACGATACCCAGTACAACTGCCTATCTTTTCGTTGGTTCAGACACCCAGTATGTTGATCCTAACTCGACCATCCCCTTTCAGATGGCCCATTCTACAATGGTCCCAAATGATACGACTATTCCCACCGAGAATACGGTGCCTAGCCACGCTCCCATTGGCACACCACTTTCACCTAAACCTATCCTGTCACTTCCTCCTGGGTATAATGCGTTGAATACTACTATCCCTATTCCTACTCAGGTTCCATCCAGAACTTCTAGAGTTTCTCCTCCTCCTGGGTACAATCCTACTGCCAGTTTCATTCCGACACTTCCCCAGGTTCCCTCCGAAGGGTCTTATCCACCTTTTACCAGAGGATTCGACCCTAGTGGCATTACTCAGTCTTTCACGCCTAATTATCAGATTCCTGTTAGTGGAAAATTTCACCCTAGGGGCCAAACTCAACCTGGAGGTCAAACCCACATTAGGACACAAACCCCATTTGGAGTTCAAACCCCAATTGGGACTCAACCCCCAGTTGGAGGACAATCCCCACCTACCCCACCCTATGGGAAGAACATACCTGCAGCCTTGGCCCAGTATTGGAACTTTCTTACCCAGGGTAATCCTCAATCGACTGGGGGGAAACAGCCTCAAGATAGCTCTTTCATACCCCTAAATGCAAGCTAGCCATACCCAGGTCCTTCCAATCTCATTTGGGGTTCGAACGTTCAGTCTAGTTTCCCTTCTTAAGGGAACATCCCTAATCTGTACAACCCTATGGGCTACCTACCTCCGCATCCACACATGAATCTTCTAAGATCTTCACATCACATGAAAACTGCTTACGGTCCTACTGGTATACCGATGGGAATTCCTCCCCAAAGTCACCAGTACCCTCACGTGAATAAACAGTTTCCCTTTTTAGCCACTTTGGATCTACCCGACCTGTCTAGAATCCTGAATGACCCTATCCTAAATTCTCCTCATTGGCTCGTTATACCGGCCAAATTACCGTCCAACATTCCCAAATTTGACGGTAAACCTGGAGAGGACCCAAACAACCATGTCATGACTTTTCACCTTTGGTTTTCATCCAACTCTTTGATGGACAACTCCATTCGGTTACGACTCTTCCAACAAACTCTTACGGGATTGGCTGCAAAGTGGTATATAGAATTACCACGAGGCTTCTTCATCGACTTTAATAGACTTGCCACGACTTTCCTTACACAATACCAATTGCCGATATTTTATGAAACAGGAACCGATATTTTGAGTTCCTTCAAGCAAAATAAGGCCACTCACATCTCTGATCAAATTCATGAGTGGAGATGAAGACGATGTTTGATCAAACTCGATCTTCCCGATTAGTTATTGGCAGAGTGGTTCATGAAATCATTCGTGAATAAAATCTCTCGTGACATTGCCATGGGTGGAGTTGTCACAGAAGAACAGGTGATCAGTCGCGCTCAGTACCTTGATCTCATTTATTCATAAACATGTACTCTTTATGACTTACCCCCTGATGAACCTCGCCCTTCTACCACCGCTACCTCAACTACCCATGCCACTTCTCATGCGGTTGATGGTGTGATTGGAACTTTCCATGCTCAACCTCAATCTACGCAAGCCTCTCCCACCAACCCCAAGTCTAATGCTTCTAATGTTCAGAATGCTCCGACTCCTACTCCTTCCATTGACAAAACCTCTAAGGTTAACTATGTTCAATCTACCCCTACCAAAAAGAATAAATCTAAAAAAAGGAAGGGTAAGAACAAGGAGGATAAAAATAAACTGCAATATGAGAAAACCAAAACACAACCTGTTGATGATAAGGATAAACGTAAACTGAGATATCCTTGCCTTATCTATGGTGAGGATCACTACATGAAATATTTTCCACAGCGTGTCGAGGTCACTAAGTTCCTTCAAGGGACCACGAAGCCTCCCACACCTGTCATTTTGTCAAAATATTTCCCTTCTCAACAATAGGCCCAATTGTTCATTCATGACCAACCCTCTCCTTCCAATACTTCATACGTCCTTATGTGTATGGGTGATTCAAAAAAGAACAACATTGCTATCACCACTTGGGCCAAATATTACTCTCCCTCAAAGGAGAAAGTTGATGATATACCACCTTCATTGGTACAACCGACTACCTCGACTTCACCTCCCAATGGTCCTCTTAATCTCGAATGACCGAGCCTCGATACAGTCCTCCGCCCTCCTCCAAAGTGCATTTTTTGAAAGTTTTCCTTCAACCCTCATGCACATGCTAATCAAAACTATAGCATTGTAGAAGATCTTGCGCAAGCACCCTCTGCGATGTCAGCTCTTGAATTCCTTCAAAGTTTCCCCGCACAGCGAAAGGCTTTGTCAAATGTTATTGGTGGAATTGACCCCACGGATACAAATTTGATAATATTTGACCTGGAAGATCACATTCCAAGGCTACCTCCTCAACTAGCATTTCAGATACAAGTCGTCGTAGAAAACAAGAATATCTATAGAACCATCATTGACGGGGATGCCTCGACGTGCGTCATGTCTATTACCTGTTGGAAATCCATCGGCTCTAATCCTCTCACTAAATCACACAACACACTCAAGGCCTTTAATGGATCCGGTTTTAAACCCTATGGTGTTCTTCCTTAATTGTCTATTATGTTAGAAGGCAAAATGGTCAACGTTGAGGTCGAGGTATTCGATGCACCTCTCGATTACAACCTCTTACTTGGTAGTAGCTGGATTAATTCCATTTGTGCAGTTGTCTCCACACTTTTTCACGTGTTACGTTTCCCACACCAAGGAAAGGTGGTTACTGTTGACCAACTGGCCTTCTTTAACTCTGATTCTCATACTATCAACATACCTTTCATTTCAAAAACACCTCACAGGTACGAGAATGTCAGTGTGGGTCTTCTTAAATATTCTTCTTTGATGGGTACATTCCCAATCCCACCACCTGACATTCCTCCTCAGTTTGTTGCCTCAATCAACATGATCTCTACCTCTATCCACGAAACTCTCGTGCCTCACAACCCATGGATAGTACTCGAACCTGGTGATTATCTTCACTATGGCGAACAAATGCCTTTGGGTCTGGTTGAATAAACTTATCAAGCCATTTAATCGGCAATCCCTTCTACCCCTCTATTGGTGATTCATCTCCTGATCTATTTCACATCATTTTTCCTAGAAATGAGATGATTATGTCAATTATTTCCATGGAAGATACCCCATGGGGCGATGGGCATCATCGTTCCATTCTCTTCCTCGAACAACACACCATAGAGAGCTACAAACGATTTCGACTCCGTTGACTATTGTTGTCATTTCCTTTGTTCCCGAGTCAACCCACGACGTGCTTTACAAAGGGAACTTGAGTAATATTTCACCCACTATTCCTCTTGACATATCAGTTAAACCTGGAATTGTTGAAAATGTTCATCTCAGAGCTACTTGTTCCAACGATGAGGTCATCACTTATAAAGCTATTTTTCAGTAATTCCTTGATGTTTTCGCTTGGAGCTACGAAGATATGCCAGGTATTGACCCCGATATCATTGTACACGAAATTAAGACTTACCCGAACACTAAACCCATTTGGCAGAGACTTCGCCCAGTCCACCCCCGTAAAGTTGTCGCTATCAAACTCAAAGTTGAAAAACTTCTCAAGGATGGTTTTATCTATCCCATGGATTTAACTGATTGGGTATCTAATCTCATTCCAGTCAATAAAAAACAAGGCATGATCCGTGTATGTGTCGATTATAGGGATATTAATAAAGCTTGTCCCAAAGACAACTTTCCAACCCCCTTCGTTGACCAGATCGTCGACAATTGCGTCGGGAATGAAATATTCTCATTAATGGATGGTTTCTCCAGGTATAACCAGATCAACATTTTACCTACAGATCAACACACAACTACTTTCATTTGTCCTTGGGGTACTTTCGCCTACCAGAAACTTCCTTTCGGTTTAAATAACGCTGGTGTGAATTTTCAACGTGCCATGTCTTATTCTTTTCACGATATAAAGAACATCGTACAACCATATCTCGATGATCTACCAGTGCATTCCATGCGTCGCCAAGACCACCCGGCCCATCTCCAAGCCATTTTCCTTCTTTGTCGTTACTACCGTATACGTTTAAACCCACACAAATGTGTTTTTTGTGTGGAGTACGACTGACTTCTAGGTTTCATTGTGTCACATCTAGGAATTAGGGTGGACCCTCTGAAGGTTGAGGCCATCCTTATTCTACGTCCTCCTTCTACCTTATGCCAACTCCAAAGTTTGCAAGGGAAGGCAAAATTTTTGCATTGTTTCGTCCCAAATTATGTTGAGTTAACATTAGGATTTACTTGATTGTTAAAGAAAGGTTCTACATTCGTCTGGGATGAGCCTGCAAACAAAGCCTTCGAAGCTTTGAAGCTTTCCCTTACACATACATCACTACTTTTCCCGCTAGATTATAGTCAAGATTATTTCATTTACCTCGCCGCTTCGGACTCTACCATTGCCATGGTGTTAGTCCAAGAAGATGATTCGCACGACGAGCATGTGATTTATTATTTGATTCGGAGTCTCACAACTATTGAAGCCAAATATCTACATGTGGAAAAACTGGCCTTGGCAGTGGTTCAAGTTGTCCAACATTTTCGTCACTATATCCTTTTATGCAAGACCATTGTCATTTCTGCTTGCAACCCTATGCAACATATCCTTACGCGCCAATTTCTAGGGGGAAAGTACTCCAAATGGATCATCCTCCTCCAAGAGTTTGACTTATAATTTGAACACGCTAAGTCGAAGAAGTCATTGGTTTTTGTTGAACTAATATGTGATCTTCCCTCTGCTGAGACAGAAAATGTGGCAGAGGATTCCCTACCAGACGAATCCCTTTTTATGATCAGTTCTAATGATGCTTGGTATGGAGATATCATCATTTATCTCCAGACTCAAACTTTCTAGCCCGACCTCTCTAGTACAGACCGTCGTCGCATACGGTATCAAGCCCGTCAATACATCATTCTTGGTGACACTCTTTATCATCAAGGTGTTGACTCTATATTTCGACACTATATCACCTTTGATGAGGTTGAGAAAGCTTTGAATGATTGCCACTCTGGAGTATGTGGCGGTCATATGTCTGGGTATGCCACTACCCAAAATATCTTACGAGCATGGTACTTCTTGCCTTCCTTATTTAAAGACTGTATAACTATTGTCTAGAAATGCCATGCTTGCCAAACATATAATCACAAGATAAGATGTCACCCCTCTCCCTTACACCCTATAGTTTCCATTGGACCTTTCGCTAAATGGGGTATCGATTTCATGACATGTAACCCTCACTCAGCTGGGGGGCATGGATACATTATTGTAGCCATGGATTATTTCACAAAATGGGCTGAGGCGATGCCTACATTCAACAATATCGGAAAAACTGCAGCCCTATTCATATTCAATCATATCATCACATGCTTTGGAATCCCACAAGCTATCATCACTGATCACAGTAGCCATTTTTGAAACTTCATGATGTCTGAGCTTACCAAAAAGTTGGGTCTTTGGCATGAAAACTAAACCCCCTACTATCCGCAGGCCAATGGATAGGTTGAAGCAATAAACAAGGTTCTTATCACCATGCTTCGACGGATAGTAGGAATTCACAAAACAAGTTGGCACACAATGTTGTTTTCAGCATTATGGGCATATCGGACATCCATAAAGTCAGCCACAGTTTTTAAACCATTCCAATTAGTGTATGGTATCAAAGTTGTTCTACCATTTGAATGTGATATACCATCATTGAAAATAGTCGTTGAACTTCTCCTGAACACGTCAGTCAAAGAGGAGTGTCTGTTGTATTTGATGCAACTAGACAAAATTCGTCGTGATGCCACCCTGGTTATTGAAACCCAGGAAAAATTCGTTAAATCCAATTATGACAAACATGTAAAGCCACGTGTTTCCTTTGAGGTTGATCTAGTTCTCCTCTATGAACAAGATCATGATTTACTAGGGGCTGGAAAATTTGAGGCTATGTGGTGAGGCCCTTATATTGTCAAACGAGTGTTGGAGAAGGGAGCCTATGAGTTAGTAGATTATGATGGCATTCCTTTGAGTGAACCCAGAAATGGGCTTTACTTGAAGAAGTACTATGATTAGGCTATCTTTGCATGAATGCTTGTATTTTTACTGTATCATACTTTTTGTGTGCTTTTTACGTTATTTGGTTTCCACCCTAGATCGCTTACCTTGCATTGTGCTTGGTTTCCATATGTCGGAGTCTTCGCTACCCCACATTGGCTTCACTGATGGCATTAGTCATAGTACTTAGAACTTAGCTTCTACTGCTTGGGCAATCTATGCACCTACAAATGAACTTATCAGTCTGCACGGTGTTTGCCTCGGTCGTGCAACCAATAATATCACAGAGTATAGCGCAGTCATCAAATTGTTGACTAATGCTATTTCACTTGGGATCCGTCGCCTGGTTATACGAATTGATTTGCAACTAGTAGTTCTATAGTTAAGTAATGTCTATGCTATCTGAAGTCCTACCTTGTTACAGGTATATCTACAAATTCGCCTCTTGGAACGTTATTTTGATTATATTGAGTATCAACACATTCCTAGATGTCTAAATACATTAACTGATGCATTAGCTAATTATGTGTTAGACAAACATCTGAGACGTTTATAAATCCAATCACACATCATATGTTGTATACAAAGCAAAATAAGCCAGTAGAAGCCGCATGTATATATATATAATGATAAAAGTTTTTTACAAAAAGGTGTTTTCCGTCTAAAGACCAAAATATCAAAATATGAAGCCCACGGCTTCTACAAAATAGTATCATGGGTGCTACTCACAGTAGCATACTACTGCCTGTGCCACCCTATGAAGTAGTTGTCTCATTGAACCAGACATGCCTACGGTGTGGCGCTGATAATGCCTCAGGATCTCATCGATCGAGATATCTAGGATGTCTGCAGTCAAACCCTCTAGATTATGCTCGATTGCTTCATAGTCGTCATCATCCCATCCTGCTACTACAACTGCTTCCCCTCGCCTCTGGATGGGGGACATATCCGGAGGCCGGTATGGCCCTACATATGCATGGTCAAAATGTTTTGATTATTCATTGGATTGGAAACATAAAAAATATTTGATATTTTAAAAATTTACAAAAACACCATAAAAGAAAAATGTTTTTCTTACCTAGGTCCCCCCACTGAGAACCCTCTAGTAGCACCAAGTCGGGGTCATTGTGAAAATCCAACCCGACATACGTGTAACCATCGATCATCAATATTTGAGGCTCCATCCAATCAAAAAATGTATCGTTGTATTTAATAATGGGACCCACTACATGTTGGGACATGAGATCACACCACCATTTCATTCACGAATCTCGTGGCACTGGTATATTCCAATCTACCTTTAGGCGTAAATGAGGGAATATTTCTAGGAAGAAAGACACCAAAATGGATCTATACCCAAATTACTTCAACTCCCTGTTGAGCTCCAAATCTACCCAAGTAAATTAGAGTGCATTTATTATCAATCCGGTGTTTGTAAGACTTAGAGGCATGTCCAAAGTATATGGATTTAGAGATAGTTTTTATCTTTTATGGAGATAAACCAAAGATCTGTTCTAAGTCTGAATGTGAAAGAGAAACTAATCTTCTATTCAGAAGTCATCTTCATAGTCCTCATAACAGTGATCAACACTTGTTTTTCTAAATGGTAAAAACAGTAAGCATAAAACCTATTCTAAGGCTGAATGTGAAAGAGAAACTAAGCTTCTATTCAGAAGTC
>SNQJ01S0067321.1:44169-59383 GCA_010110895.2 Picea sitchensis | reverse complement strand
AATTCAATTCTGAAGTTAAAGGATGACAAATATACCTTGGATAGGCTATTTTATGAGAAATGTGGGATAAAATGAAGGAAAAATGGCAAATAAAGAGGTAAAAGTATGGTTTGTGGAAGCACAAAAATGGACTCAACACTCCCCATTCATTCTCTTGGTCAACTGTCTCTTCATACTGCGGAGAAGACCATCGCACCAGTTGAACAGACGAGGTTTTGTGCATTCCACAACATACTGAAAATAGCCCTGAAGAGCCATGTGCGGATATGCACTCCCCACCATCCGTGCGATGGTGAAAATAATAGTTTGGAGAGTCAAATCTCAAACACCTCTGATGGATACCTTGCCTTTGCGTCTCTCGGCCTCAAGTTCACAATAGCGACTGATGTATTCACTCATCGGAAGGCCTCCACCCCGACCCCCTATTAAGGTCACGTGTGATCCATCACGAAATAGCCCCATCAAGAAGTAAATGTCTTCAATGTATAAGGAAAGAACATGGACACCCACATGAAATACTTGCTGGTCTACGTCCCACATGTGGACTAGGTACTCTAGTAGCCTCAGCTAGGCTCTCATGCCCTGGATTTTGAAAATTTTTAAAAATCCGCACTATCGAAGGGTATTCATGGTGCTTGGATCATTCAAGGCCATGAATTCATCTTCCTCATGTTCCCGTTATCTCCATTCCAACATTTTGGAAATCAAATACCTACATGGAGACGAGCAAAGGAAGTTAGAATCTTCAATCATTCATTTTGAAATTCTTTTTTGGGAAAACACATACATATTTTTTGGGTTTTTCGGCCATCGTAGATGAGATTTTAGTACAGTGTGGGTTTTATGTAGGTGATCCATAGGGAACCTGTGGAAATCATTGATTTCCGTAGGTTCTGATACTAGTCACCTGTGGCGGCCCCAACACGACCCTACCGGCCCAAAAATTCATTAAAAAACTACCTTTAAACCAAAATAAATGAATTTCAATCCACTGAAAAAGTAGAGGATGACGAGCTTACCGTGTTGACGGAGACTGTTTGTTGAATGATCTCCTATGCTTCTCACAATCGACAACCAAAATATGAGGTGAAAAAGGAGTTTCTAGACGAGTTTTGAGTGAAATGCAAATGAAATAGCAATGAGAGGTCTTATCCCCTTTTTATTTCCCTTTTTTCTTTTTCTCATAATATTTTATATTATTTTAATGTGTTTTATCATACCCTAATGGTCTAATGGTCATGTGAGTTTGTTATGTCTTGCAAATGTGAAGACTAAGGTCCTGAACAATGCCATATGGATGATTTTTCTTGATTCACTTTTGTTTTTTACATGTATCAACACTTTTTAGGGTTTTTTAGAAAAACCTCAAGCCTAGTATTTGTTCATTCTCGTGCTCAAAAATCGATGAGAATGCAACCAAGTATACTTTTGTCATTTTTTCGTACTTGTCATGGTAACACGAAAAGGGAAACCCATGGAGTACCCTTTAAGCTCTTTTCACACTCCATAAAAATGAAAAGATTGCCGAGTGACCTTGTTATTTTCATGCTCGTAAAAGTATTTGAAGAAAACGTTCGATGGGCGATAGTTTATCCCTTTTTCGGTCTCATCAAACTACTTTAAAAAAAAGGAACTGCGAGAGTTATCTTTAAGTGTTTTTCAGACTCTCAAAATATGAAAAACCCTCGAGTTTTCTATGTTTGGACTCGTTAAACAAACATCGAAATACCCACATGGGACCGAACCACTCCTTCTTAGGGTTCGTTAAACATACTCTGAGGGACTCGTCTGAAGGATGAGGTTACATTAACAAGCATATGTTATTGTTGGCACAGGGGCAGACCCAAGGTTCACTCCAAGAGTGCACCAACAAGCCCAAGCTACTGGCCCTTTTGTTAGCACCTACGAAGCAGTTGCAGTCTCACCCGAAGAAACTATGAGGTGGTTGAAGGATAGAGATGTCTACAACCAAGAGAATATCAAGTGGATCTAGTATAACAACACCACAATATGTACTTATCACTTATCAAGCTAGATCTATCCTGCACAGTTATATATATGATCTAACACATCAATGCAAATAACAATACAACAGCAACAGAGATCAAAGCATCAATCACACATCCACAACACAAGGTATACGTGGTTCACCCTCTCTCTAGGGCTAAGTCCACATAACCGTGCTTATGATTTATTAAGGAAAAGAATATAGTTCTTTTCTGCGCTCTTAGCTAGCAGATCTTCTTTCTTCTCTCTCTTTCTCTCCCCTTCCTATGCACCCAACTGCAGGACTTGATCTTCGCACACAGCTAGAGATCTTACAATCCAATCCTCTCTCTTAATAGAGCTATATCAAAACTCAAATAACCAATATAGTATAAACAAAAACAACAACAACCCAACCCAGGTCCTCTTGACCTTTATTTATACATTACAATACCTCACCGACAACCTTAGGCCTAAACCTAAGTGCCAAAACCATAAATACAAAAACCCTATGTGTCTAAAACCCTAGGTCAACTTGACCCTCTTTTTTCGGGCTTTGCCAACCTATATTTCCTTCCTTCTCGTGTGGTGCTCCAAAGAATCCAATGGTGTATTTTCCCACTTTCTGAGTCATCCTCGATCCATATCCTCTGTTGATCTATCATCCTTGATATCCTCATCCAAAGGCTTTCTTTTCTGCACTTTGCTCCATCTTTTCTGCTCTTTTGCTCACTTCGGCCCAGTGACAGTCACCATGTCTCCCGCAAAGCTCACTTTTTACCTTTTCTCCCTTGTACTTCGCTTCCTTCCCTAACCAAGGGCCAATAGGCCCCCAACACTCACCTGTGACTCATCCCAAGGCACTTCAGATCTGGTTCCTCTGTTTTTCTTCGACTTGGACTGCGCAGTGAAGCCTTTGCTTTCTTCTTTATGCCTCCTTTCCATCCCTATGCAGACTGTCTTTTTTGTGTCTAGTACCCAATTTCAACTGCACCTGGTACCTAGACCCTTTTCCCCTTACTTTTACTTAATGTTGTGAGGTAGTTGGTTGTCATAGTACAACTTCAGCCAACTCCCATTCACCAATCCTTCTTTCCACTCTCCCTTCAATGTCTTCAGTTGTGCAACTCCTCCTTCTGTGACATAGGCAATCTCATATGGTCTGAGCCAATGCGCTCTGAAATTTCCAGGGTGTTTGATAAACTTACTGTCATACATCATTACTAATTCACCTTGCTTGAATGCCTTCTTCTTGATGTGCATGTCATGGTAGGCCTTCTCTCTCTCCTTCTGAACTTGTTGATGAAACCCGACAATGAATCTTTCCTCTTCCAGTTCAACCAACTGTGCAAGTCTCTTGTGAACAACGCCAATATCATCCATGTCTGTGAACGCAACAATCCTTAATATTGGTACCAAATATTCCATCGGGACAGTAGCTTCAAGACCATAAACCAACTTAAAAGGGGTCTTCATTGTTAATTTCTTGCAAGTGGTTCTATAGGCCCATTTTACTGTAGGTACTCTTAAATCCCAGTCATCCCTGTTCACACTACAAATCTTCATCAATGTTGTTTCTAGGATCTTGTTGAACGCTTCTACTATCCCATTTTATTCTGGATGGTAAGGCGTACTCTTCTGATAGTGGACTACAAATTCTTCAGTTAGGGCTTCAATTATCTTATTGATGAAGTGTGTACCTTGATCACTCATAAGCATCTTGGGGCATCCAAATCTAGTTATTATGTCATCAAATATAAAACATGCAGTTATAGTTGCACTACAGTCCTTGACTTCTCTGGCTTTAGCCCATTTGGTTAAGTATTCGATCGCAGTAATAATGTACCTCGCTCCTGTGGGCTTCCCTGGTGGGTTTATAGGTCCCACGAAGTCAATGGCCCATTTTTCAAATGCTTGTAGGTTCATCTGCAGTGCTAATGGAATTTAATCTCTCCAATATGGTTTTCCAACTCTCTGGCATACATCACATGCTCTGGCATATTCTTTAGCATCTCTGTGTAAGGTAGGCCACCATAAGCCAACTTGCAAAACCTTCTGTGCAGTTTCTTTCACTGCAAAGTGTCCTCCTGTGATGCCCTCATGAGCTTCTATGAGGATCAGTGGTCACTCTGTCTCCATAACATACCTTCTTAGTATCTCATCAGGTCCCATTTTGTATAGATGACCAGCGATCAGAAAAAAGTCTGCAACGTGTACCACTAGTTGTTTCTTCTAAGGAATTGTATACTCACTTGGTGCCATTCTTGTTGATAGGAACTGGACTATGTTTGTGAAGTGGTCATCAATATTTCTAATGGTGAGTAGTTGGGCATCCAGTAGTGTGTCCTCTAAGCTGGTGGTTTCTTAGCCATGTTCCAACCTCGACAAGTGGCCAGGGCCCTTGTTCATTCTTCCTGGTTTAACTATGATTTCAAAGTCATATTCTTGAAACAACAGAGGCCATATACAGATTCTCCCCCCAAACACTGGCTTGTTGACTAGGTACTTCAGCGTGGAGTGATTTGTGAACATTTTAAAGTGTCCTCCCAACAAGTAGTGGCAAAATTTTTGCAGCGCATACACCATGGCTAACCCTTCTCTCTCTGTAGTGGTGTAGTTAATCTCAGCTGTAGATAGATTCCTGGTGGAAAATGCTAACGGGTGGTCAATGTCCCCTTCTCCAGGTTGTGCCAGTATTTCTCCTAATGAAATAGAAGATGCATCAACATGTACATGAAACTCCTTGTTCCAATCTGGGAAAACCAGAATGGGCACAGTGACCATCTTCTGTTTCAGTGTGTCGAAGCTCTGTTGGCATTCATCTATCCAGCCAAACTAACAATCCTTCTTCAATAGCTTCTCCATCGGTGTTGTGATTTTGGCGTAGCCTTTAATAAATTTCCTGTAATAGCTAGTATGTCCTAGTGCAATGCATAATTGTTTCACTGAAGTAGGTGGTGGCAAATCAATTATAATTGAAATCTTTGATGGATCAACCAACAATCCTTGCTTGCATACAATATGGCCTAATAGTACTCCAAATGGCGAGAATAAGATGCACTTTTTCAGATTTAAAGCAATTTGACACTGCCTGCATTTATCCAACATTATCCTTAGACATTCAATATAATTTTTCAACAAACTAAACGCAGTCCAGTCATCAAAATATGCTTCTAAAAATTTATGTAGAAATTCTTTGAACACTTCTACCACCACCCTGGAAAAGATGGTTGGGGCATTCTTCAGTCCAAATGGAATTACTGTATATTGGTAGGATCCCCATTTGGTGGTAAACGTGGTCTATTGGCGTTCCTCCTTGGCAATCCGGATATGATGGTATCTTGAAAACCCATCTATGAAAGAATATACCTCCTAGCCTCCTACGTTGTCTAATACTTCATCAGTGAATGGTGTAGGGAAGGGGTCATGAAGACAAGCATCATTCAACTTCCTAAGGTCCACACATATTCTGATCTCACCTTGGGTCTTCTTGTCTTGTACTACCATAGGGCTGATCCACTCTGATTCTTCGACAGGTTCAATAATCCCCGCTTCCAACATTCTGTCGAGCTCAATCTTGACTTTTTCCTTGTATTTCGAGTTCAACTTGTAAGGTCTTTTCTTGACTGGCTTCTCATCCAGTTCAAAAGGTATTCTCATCTCTCCCATAGGTCCTCTAATTCCCTTCATATCAGTGAACTTGGTTGGGAACAAGTCTTGATATTCGTGCAACAACTCTGTAACATTGTCAATGGTAGTAGCATCCCAGTAATCTCCAACATTGGCAAGCTTCGGTGTCTCCTCTATTCCAATGTTGACCTTTTTTATCTTGATCGGCTGACCAATAAATGGTAGCTCCACTCCTGGTCCTTCCACATATCTTTGGCCTTCTGTCTCAGTGATGTTTACCTTTCTGGGATCATCATCATCGTCGACATTGATGTTGTAACATCCTTGCAATTTCTGGAATGGTGCAGTCCATTCGTCCTCTTCTTATTCCATAGGGAGGCTAGATGCCTCTTCGAATACCCTCTATCTCACAATCTGTAATGCATGGTTTACTGAAGGAAATTCACTTTCAAATAAAAAGGTGGTTACAAAATTTTGAATCATACCTTCCTAATCTGCAGTGATGAGGCGCAGCTCCACTTGAAGGTACCAGTTGATAGGAATCGTGTCCAGTGTGTTAATGAATTGGTGCACCCATTTTTCTCAAGGAATGTCACTCCAAGCCTCTTTGAAGCTTTGCACATGGTCCTTTGGGAAACCTCGACCCGTGTACCTCACTTCCCAGCTTACTGCTTGTGCTGAGAACTGCACTGTCGTCAAAGTTCGACATTGTGTCCAGTCTCTAATGTTTCTTTTGTGTATCCCCCACCTTCTTGCTGGTGTGAATTTCATGGCCTCATCCATTGCCAACATCCTCTGTTGTGCTGGTGTACTTGTCTCAAAATATGATAAGAAGTTTTCTAAAGGGTTCATCCCATCAAAAGTGGGTAATTTACTCACTGTTGTGTCGATCTAGCGAACCTCTCTAGTTAGCCTAGCACAACTTCTGGTAGAGAATTCATACATCTGGTTCTTCCAATTCTCTAGCACTTCTTCTGAGTCTGATGAACATGTGTTGTCACTTCGCCAACTCAGATTCCCATCAGCTGTAGGATTGATATAATATTGCTGTCTGGTTGTTAGTTGGTATATGTTTTCCAGTTCGTATGTGTGGTCTTCTTCACTGAAAGGCTCTATGTATCTAGGACCCTCATCTAGATCTAAAGCTGCAATGACCCTAAGGCCATCTCTTTCAAATTTCATGCGCCTCTTCTTTATATTGACAACGATAGAATTATCGAAGGCCCAATCGATTCCTAACAATGTAGGGTAAGGGCAGTTGTCATCAACAATTTCAATTACCTCAAAATCTGCAAAGGTTCTAACTACATCAATGTCCACAGGGACATGTTCCAACTGTCCAAATGGGATGATAGCTTACTGATTAGCCATGCGAAGTCTGATAGGGGAATATATCAACTTTCATTTTCCCATTAGTGCCCAGGTTTGCTTCGTCATGACATTGACCTCCAACCCTAAGACGAGGACCACATAGTCTATATCATATTCTCCTATCTGAGCATTCAAGTGTAATTCTTTATTTGTCCTTCTCTTCTTACCAATCTGGTGTAGTTCCCTATTTAGTAAGTTGTCTGTCTTTCCTACTTCATACTATTTAACCAAGTTTTTCAGTTCTTGTATAGCTTTCCCATCTTTAAGCAATTCTATAAACATATATAAGAAACTGACAAGTTTACTTACCTCTTTTCCCTCTCTCGGCAAAGCAGATTGATCAAATGCGTGAGGCATTCCATATTCTCTTATTTATGGTTGTGTTTTTGAAGAAGACCCTTGATCTTCTTTGAATTCTTTCCTGGCCTCTTCAAAGATTTTTCTTTCTTTCTTCGCATCAAATGCTTGAGTCCTCTCCACACCTTTCCTGATACCTGAGTTTTTTGCGATCTTTCCTTGGGTTGTTCTATCCTTTCCTATAGCAGTGCCTCCTCGAGTAATAAAAATGACTCTAGGGTCTGCTCCGTGAGGTTCATCATATATCATTTGTACTTTTGGGTTCTGTTGAGGTCCTCGTCTTTCCTAAAGCTTCACTAGCAGTACAGGGAAGTCCTCAATGACATGCTCGAAAGAGTTGCAATAGCTGCAAGTGGTACAAGGGTTCTGATAGTCCCTTGCTAGATGTCGTTATTGTGCCCAGTTATAATAGATTATTTATCCTCGACCTCGGCCCATACCTCCTCCTCCTTCTCCTCCTCTGAATCCACTGTGGGGATTGAAATTTCCTCTTCCTGGGGAATTATATTGTGCATTGTTTCCTTTTTGATGTACTTCACCTTGGATCTTATATATGTCTCTTGATCTTTCATGTATTAGGTCAAAGGCCCTACAATCTCTATCATCATGCCCCACAGATTTACAGAATGTGCAGTACAAGTTTGTAGGTGTCTGGACATTCTTCTGCATATAGTAGCACTCACCAGGGCGATGTCGGGTTCTGTATACTTCGCACCAGGGCATATTAACTTGCTTTAAAGGGCTCAGTGCTCCTTAGGCCAAATATTCATGAAACAAGGGGTAATGTTCTTTATCATGACCTTCATATATTCATCTTACACACCATATATCTTCTCTTTTTTCCTTCCCCTTGTCCTTCTTCATTTCCTCGACCTGCAGAGATAAACTAGTCAGCTGGCTTAAGATGTAGCTCATACCTGAGCTGGATTCTCCCATAGGTGTTGATTCAAGCTTCATGGCGATCTCCAAATATTCTGCTGCATCAGGGGAACTCTGATATGTGGTAAGAGAGCAGGGATGAACCATTCTTTGTTCTACTCATCTGGGATCTTAAAATTCAATTGGTCTGTTAGGGTCTTGAATCTCTAATCGAACTCCCAAATAGGTTCGGCTACCTTCTGTTTAATCTCCTTTAGCTCAGTAATACACTGTGACTCCAAATTAGGTTTTTTAAACTCTGCAGCCAGTGCGTTCTTGATCTCATTTAGTGGCTTAGGCTACACAAGTCCTTGGAAAAGCTTCATGTACCATCTCAGTGCGCGATCCCTCACTATAGTACTAAACTGGTTTCTCTTAATAGCTTTGTCGGTGATGTTTTTAATGTTCCATATGGCCTTGCACAAGAACTAGTGTTGATCAGGATCGTCAGATCCATCTCCTCTAAAGATAGGGAGCCTCATCTCATCTTCCATGAAGTTTCCTAGGTTTCTTGTCTGAGTAGATGTTGAACTGCTAGTAGTAGTACTCTGCGGACTCTGGTGATTCAGAATACTCAGCTGATTTAGTGTTTCTGAAATAACAGGAGGATTGATATTACTTACTTCAGTATCCTGTGCAGTTCCTGATGTCTCTGGCTCATTTTGACGAAGTTCTTCAACTGCTTCTTCCTCTGCTCTAGGGGTTTCTGAGTTCTCTTTGTTTGTCAGATCTTCCTCTTCTCCACTATAGAAACCTTATTCCCTGTAATTTTGCTTAAACAAGTTCTCAAGGTGAACCCCTCTAAATACTCTTCCACTGTGCGTATGTCCAACTTCTGTGTCGCTGTCGCTATCTAAATTTATGAACATTACCCTTTTTAGATCCGACCAGTCTACTGTATCTTTAATATGTGGTTTTCATGCAAGATCATCTTGATTCTTAACTTCAGAAACTGAAAAAATCTCCCTCGGGGTCCCTTGAAAAAATATCTCTCAGCTTGGTTGTATGATTATGTTTTGTCAACAACAAATTTGGTGATATACCCTCCAATGGTACTATCAAATGAGTGATCTACGACCCAGGATATGGCATTATCAACTCTCTTTACCTTCTGGATCAGTGCCAATGTCCAAACTATAGGAGGTCTAGATCTTATCTCCAACTGTGTGTCAGCTAACCTAGACAACCACTCGTGTAGCTCCTCATGGATTCCTCCAAAGAAGATCTCATGAATGTTAGTGAATAGGTATATTTGTAGCCAATCTTCAGTACTCAGCTTAGGGTTCTTGTTCTGGGCTTCATCGAAGTCCCTCTCTTGATCTTCTATCCACTTTTTAATCTTTGTCTTCGATGGGAACCACCTTGACATTCCCTCATGAAGATTCTTGTCCTGGCAACAAAACCATTTTTTGGCACAGGGGTAGACCCGAGGTTCACTCCAAGAGTGAACCAACAAGCCCAAGCAACTGGCCCTTTCGTTAGCACCTGAGAATTAGATGTAATATCACCTGAAGCAGCTATGAGGGGGTTGCAGGATAGAGATGTCTACAACCAGGGTAATATCAAGTGGATCTAGCAGAACAACAACACAATATGTACTTATCACTTATCAAGCTAGATCTATCTCGAACAGTTATAGATCTGATATAACACAGCAATGCAAATAACAATACAACAACAACATAGATCAAATCATCAATCACACATCCACAACACAAGGTATACATGGTTCACCCTCTCTCTATGGCTACATCCACATAACTGTGCTTATGATTTATTAAGGAAAAGCATACAGTTCTTGTATGTGCTCTTAACTAGCAGATATTCTTTCTTCTCTCTCTTTCTCTCCCCTTCTTGCACACCCAACTGCAAGACTTGATCTTTGCACACAACTGAATATATTACAATCCAATCCTCTCTCTTAACAGAGCTATATCAATACTCAAATGACCAATATAGTATAAACAACAACAACAACCCGACCCAGGTCCTCTTGACCTTTATTTATACATTACAATACCTCACTGATAGCCTTAGGCTGAAACCTAAGTGCCAAAACCCTAAATACAAAAACCCTAGGTGTCTAAAACCCTAGGTCAACTTGACCCTCGTTTTCTGAGCTTCACCAGTCTATCTTTCCTTCCTTCTCATGCGGTGCTCCAAAGCATCCAACGATGTCTTTTCCCACTTTCTGAGTCATCCTTGATCCATCTCCTCTACTGATATGTCATCCTCAATCTCCTCATCCAAAGGCTTACTTTTCCGCACTTCACTCCATCTTTTCTGCTCTTTTTCTCACTTCGACCCAGTGATAGTCACTGTGTCTCCTACGAAGCTCCTTTTTTACCTTTTCTCCCTTGTACTTCACTTCCTTCCCTAACCAAGGGCCAACAGTTATCCTCCTCAATCTTGCATAAAAATAAACAGGTACTTGCTAGAAATGGTGGGGGGGAATTTGGGAAAGAGATGTGTCTTTGTATTTGTGTTAGTGGTAGTAAGCGTCGGTCTTGAGCATGGCACCCCCTTCATCATTTGAATCCGGGTTGGGAAATCCATTTGTCTCTCGTCTAACTTTATGCAAGTTCATCTCTTGGGTTTTCTTTGAGTCAATGCTACCAAAACTAGTGTCGTTTCATTCATATGTTCAAGAGAAGTCTAACCAAGCCTTCTATTAAGTCGGCCATCTGCAGTTGTCAATTCCTACCATGTCGACCTTCCTTGTGTCAGTTTCAAATCATGTTCGTACTTTGATCTACCCTAAATTTGTTAATTATTTCGTGTCATTGATGGGGGATACATCAAGGCCCTCCTATGACGAGTCTTTTCTTGTCGACTTCAACTCATTATCCAAGAACAAGACTTAGAAATCATTTAGTACCTTGGAGCCTGCATGCCTTAATGGTAGGTTTCTTCACTCTCGACAGTGGATTCACATCATTGGTCCTTGATCGAGAGATTCCATCGAATGTTCAACTTCAGCTCATTTATTCACATTCATTGGATTGTACTAACATACCTTGAGAGTCCTCGACATCAATGGTGATTTCTCTCGCGCTTGTTAATGGTTTTCATTAATGAACGGTAATCAAGTGGTTTCTACGATGTTCGAATTCAAGTTGTGATGAAGTATTTATTATTTATATTGACAAATAGATCCACTTTGTATGTCTCATGGCTATGTCTGAATCTGAGTTTTTCAATACATAGATCCACAGTGTATTTCTTGTGGCTATGTAGAATCTTGATGACATGGATCCACAGTGTATAATTGGTGGCCATGTCTTACATTTATAATTTAAATCATTTATAGTCTGAACATGGGAATTCCTACCTCAGACATGGTATAATATTGTGCAGATGCTTGGTTTTTTGCAGGTTTCTGATTGGTGTGTTCTTTGTTCCCGACACACACACGCATTTTTACAAAGTATTTCGACTGTCATGAGTTCCAGCCTCATACTTTGGGGGGAATTCTGTTCCACATTATTTTGGTCACCCTAATGGTGATTTTACAAGCATGTGTTCAGGATCTCAAAATGATCTTTTGCCTGAGAAATGTAGCTTCTTTCTTCCCTTGCGAAACTGATTTTTGGAAGGATGTCATAGGCTGCTAGTATTACACAGTGTAGAAATCCTTGATCTCCGCAGGCTTCTCTATAGCTGGCCCATAGGGTTTCTGCAGGTTGCTATATAGGCAGGGTGCGGCGGCATTTGAAAGCTAAAAGAAGAAAGAGGTTCACGAAGTTTCTAGAAGGGGAATCTTCTATAATGTGAGGTGGCGTCCATATGGTTGTGATCTTACTGGTTTCTCTAATTTGGTGGGATCTGTTAGCTCCCAAAATGAATCATTCACTATGGTTTCATTTTGTGGTTGATAGCATGGCTATTGGTAGTTTTCTCCAATTTGTTTTAAGTTTTTCTAGTAGCAAACCTTAGGTTTTAATTTATATCTTAGAAATAAGACAATCCATAAAGGTCTTTTCTTTAAAAATTTCATGAAAAGACTTTCAATGGCTAATGCGTGTGTCAAATATGATGATTAGCAGGTGAAAGCGATGATTTTCAATAGCTAAGGAGCATTTCCCACGGGCCGTTAGCTGGTGAAAGCGCGGATCATGTGTGTTTTCTCCATGTTTTCAAAAAATCAAAAGATGACATGCTCAACACACGTCATGCAATCATTATAAGGCGTTGGTGAAAGCAGATAATGATGAAGATTCGGGTTTGCACGTCTAAATCAGATTGCAAAGCGGATCGTGTTCAGAAATGCATGCTTCACGATAATGACGCTGGAGATGGTGAATTCAAATCCATCATCACAGGTAAAGGAGTGGTACTACTCGGCTAGTGACATCAAATCGACGCATCATATCCCCAACACACATCATCCGTAGGCATATGATATGTTTTCATTTTTGAAAGACAGCGCCAAGCTTTTTCACCAGCGCATAACCTCGGCTCAAACAGTAGAGTGCAGTGTTTTGTGTGCAAAATTGTCTCGGGTTCGAATTGCAGATGGCAAGGAGACGAAGTGGTTCGTTGTTACAAAAAGAATTGGACAGTTTGTCCTTTCTATAGGCGCATCCAAAGGTGCAAAAACACTTCTTAGACGCAGGCTGCATGGGATATGTTGAGAAGTTACAGAATGACTATCACCAATCAACAGCTAAAGCATTTGCTAAAACATACAATGGAAATAAAGCCTGTGTTGGGTCTTTAGAAATCATCGTGGATGAAGCCGCCATTGCTGCAGCGACCAGTTTACCTAGATCAGGCCAAAGTTGGTTCAAAACTACAGCAACCAAGAACCTAAATTTCAGAGCATATATAAAGAAAGAATTCAGAAATAATGCATGGAAGAAGAGCATGCCAGTTTCTCATTTAGAGGATGAGTGGTAGGATTTGTTTAAGGGCATCCAACTCTACATAACTTCAGAAGGCAGGTACAAGAAACTGATGTTATACAATTTCAAGCTCTTAGACCATTTTACAGGGAAAACTCTCCTAAATTTACCTTTTTTCTTGCACAAGAGCTTAACTAAAGTCTGTAAAAATATTAGAGCTGAACCTCTAAGTATGAAGAACACTCTTTGTCACTTTGGCCTAATCAAATTGATAATCCCGGAGGAGCTAAGACAAAAGGGAAGGACTTGGCAACAATTTCTTTTTTGGGAGGGCTTTGAAACTCAAACTCAGCCCATGAATGAATAGAAGAGAGTTGGAAAAAGGAAATTGACTCCTCAAAGAAGCTCGAGGAAGAGGAGAACTCTTCCAGGACCACAAGAAGATAGGATCTCTGGTGTAAGGTCTCACAGGTCAAAGAAACAAATAGATTTTGAAACTACTACAGAGTAGCCTACAGAAAAGAAAACAAACATCTTAAATCTACCATACACAGACTCAGAGCCAGAGAAAGAAGATGAGAGACCTACCATTAAAATCCCTGAACACTCCATTGAATTTGCACAGGATTGTGAGACTTTTACTCACACTGATGAAGGTGAAACATCAAAGAGCACAAAGTTGAAGAAAACACAGAAAATCAAGCAACTTAAAGAAGTGATTGCTCAACAGGAGGTTTTGGAAAGGGTAATTAAGGAGAGATACAAAACTCTGTCTGATAATTTCGCAGAAACAAATGATGCATTTGAAAAGTTGGCTCGTGAAAGTGTCAAGGACAAGAAGAGGAAGAAGAAAATCACCAAAGACTATAACAGTCTATGGTGGTTAGCAAACCACCTTAACAGGAAGATTAGAAAATTAAAGAAAAAGAAGAAGTCACACCCAGATCTGCAAGTGCTAGGTCAGGTTGCTATGAATATGCAAGGGGATAAAGTGGAGACACGCTGAGTTTTTGATGAAGCACAGATGTCAAATTTTGAGATGGAAGACAGTTCGAATGCTAGTCTAGCCACTAGTCTTTGTTATCGATTGTCTTAGTTAATTTGATTTGCTATTTTTAGATACAGATCCAAGTTTTCAGGATCTTAAAAACTGATTGTAAAAGGCTATAAATGCCTATCTTTTCTAAGAGACAAGGTTTCAAACTGGGATACATTTTTGTGCTACTGTATAGACTCTTATGATATAATAAAATTGTAGTCTCCTTTCATTTTCAATATCATAAATATCCATGTTTCCTTTTCTGTACTTCATTTCAGTTTATCTTAGCTTATGAAGACTGTTATCTCTTTATTGAGCTCATAGATTTGAAGTGAAGGATTTTCTTTCTATCTTGTATTAAGCCCTACATCCAACTGCATTTGGAAATCAAGATTAGTGTTCTTCATCCTCTCCCTCGAAATTACTTGATCTGATTATTGTTTTCTAAAAGCACTGTTTCCTTTGAATGTATGATGAGTTGTCTGTCACATTAATTATTGAAGTAATCCCATTGTTCCAAGCATACCCACACATTATTTTTAAGTTACCAAGAATCCTTAGCCTACAACCCTAAGGAGTTTCTTGGAGTGATAACAAATTGGCATTGTTGTCGGGGAGACAAAATTTAAGTTCTGCTTTCCTGGGATATGACACAGAGTTGATCTTTGATGATAGACAAAGATTAGACATTTTAGTTGGTTGTAATTATCTATCTGGAAACTCCACAAGTTCATCCTGGCTCCTAAGAGGATTAGTACTAGGGCGAATCCTCAAGAATCACCTATCACACCAGTGTCCAATCCTGAACTAATTCTCAGGAAAGGAAAGACAATTCAAGGTCAAGCTTCAAAATCAGATACAGAAGGTAATCCTCTTTTTAGTTCTGGAAAATCTACTATAGAAAAAATTGAGTTCTTTTCAAAGAACATTGATGAAAAAACAACTGTAAATACTGTAGAAGAACAAACTCCTTTTGATCAACAGGAAAATACTAATGATGATAAATTGATAGATTCAAATTTGATTGAAAAAACATCCAAGACTTTAGAAAGAAGCCATAGTTCTTCTT
>SNQJ01S0067321.1:34033-44119 GCA_010110895.2 Picea sitchensis | reverse complement strand
ATTGATGAAAAAACAACTGTAAATACTGTAGAAGAACAAACTCCTTTTGATCAACAGGAAAATACTAATGATGATAAATTGATAGATTCAAATTTGATTGAAAAAACATCCAAGACTTTAGAAAGAAGCCATAGTTCTTCTTCTCTTGAGTCTTTTAATTCTCAGCAACAAGAAGATCATTTAAACATTTATAATAGCCTCCTTGTTGTTGAACATCTTCTCCAAGAGCTATCTGCTAAAGGTGAAGAAAATTTAGCTGGACAACTTGCAAATTTTTGCAGAGCCTCATATTAGACCTCTTTCCCATTAGAAGATTCATCTCCTTCGCATTCCTCCAGTGTTGAAGACTCGAAAAATAAACCATCACCTTTCTCACCCCTGATAGTTATGGTTTCACCCCCTCCTTTGACGAAGATGCAACAAATCCTAGCTGCTGGGTATGCATCACTTATATTGCCAAACCCAGTATCAACCATGCCAATGGGAGACTATCAGAAGTATATGCCCAAATTCACAGGCGAAGGCGATGTGTCTGCTGAAGAACATATTGAGGCTTTCTACAGTTATGATGAAAACCTTAATATTGAAGAGGAAGATGTTTGGACACGAGTCTTTTTCCAAATCTTAGATGGCCATGCTAGGAAATGGTTCAAAGAACTCCCTGCTGGTTCCATAGCTGGAATCAAGCAATTGGATGAGACCTTTTTGAAACATTGGGGTGATAGAAGAGATTTTGTATACTATATCACAGAATTCGGAAATCTAAGGAAACAAAATAGTGAGTTAGTCTCTGATTTCACTAAAAGATTTAACCGGATGTACGGTAAAATACCAGTAGAGATAAAACCTTCAGATGCTTCTACCAAGATCACATATTCTGATGCTTTTGACTCAGATTTCTATTTATTGTTGAGAGAAAGGAGGTCATCGACATTATCTCTCATGCAAGATGCTTCCCTTGAGGTGGAATCAAATATTTTAGCCTCTCAAAAGCTAAAGGGAAATTCTGATAGGAGAAGGCCAAAGAATGAGGCTTCTTCTTCATCAAGTGCTAACCCAAAGTTTGATAAAATGGATAAGATGATAGAGTCTCTAATCTCTGAGATATCTAAGCTCAAGATTGAAAATAAGAAACCTGTGAAGGGAAGGGGCACTTATGATTCTGCAGGCAGGAACCCAAATCAAAATCCCAACAACTTCAGAAGAAATAATCAGCCAACACAGATCTTGCAAAGAGAAAAGAATCCTACTGAAGATCAGAGAATAAAGGCCCCTCTTCAAAATGTTTTGATGGATGAAGATGAATGTGATTATCAAGAATATGGAGAAGATAATATTCATTGTGTTGGAGAAGAGACAGGGAAATCTTATCTGACACAACACGACTATGAAGAAGCATTGATGATTGAACATACAGAGAATAATCCTATTGATGATGGCATTTTCACGACAGAAGATAAGAATAGATATAATCTCTGATCTAGATCTGTTACTGCCCAACAGAATGCACCAACCTCTCCCGAAAATAGCACAACCCCTATTAAGAAAAAAGATCAGACATCAGAGAGTCAACAAACAAATCCCTCAAAGGCAAAAGCATCAGCTCCTCCCAAGCAGACTGTTGCCCCTGTCAAGCATCAAACTCCAGAAAGTCAGGACCCTGTTGAACAATAAAGCAATCAGAAATCTTCTTCGAATCAGGTAAAGGTATCTGATAAAGCTTCTGATAAAGTCCCATATTTGTTCAATTTTGAGGCTGAAATACAAAAAATTCAAATTCCTATTCCTCTAGTCGAGTTAATGAAAAATGAAATGTTCAAAAAGGATATTCTCAAAACTTTAGATCCCAAATCTATATCCCCTTCTGCTGATATTATCAACATATATGATGAAAATCCAACCATTACTCTGGGCCAAATGATAGAAGACAGAGATGAAAGCTGTCCTCCCTTTTACATCTCTCTAAATATTCATGAGAAAACATTGCATAACTGTTTGTTGGACTCCGGTGCTTCTCACAATTTGATGCCAAAGGTGGTCATGGATGAGCTTGGGCTGGAGATCACCAAGTCTTATCATGATCTTTTTTCTTTTGACTCTTGAAAATTCAAATGTCTTGGGATGATCAAGGATTTGGCCGTAACCTTAACCCAAGCATCCATGAAGACTATGGTTATGGATATAGTAGTGGCAAACATACCACCTAAATTTGGATGTCTGTTATCAAGATCGTGGATGAAGAGGCTAGGTGGCACTCTTCAAATGGATCTCTCCTACGCTACTATCCCTGTTTTTGGAGGGGTGAACAGACGGTTATATAGGGAATCACAGTTGGCATATGTAATCAGTGACGAACAAAATCCATCCAATCATCCTATCTATTATGTTGACACAGGTATGTGATCTTATATTTTGCAAATTGATGATTCATTACCAAATCCATTGCTGCTCAGAAAGCCCACATTTTAGCCCACAGAAACAGCAGAGGACGATCTTTGGACCATGTTCTTTGATGGCGCTTGTACCAAAGAATCAACAGGAGCAGGGGTGGTATTGATTTCTCCTTCTAAGAAAACTTATCATTTGTCCTTTAAACTTGATTTTAAAGTGACTAATAATATTGTTGAGTATGAGGCATTACTTCTGGGGCTAAATGCAACCAAAGAGATGGAGATTAAAAGACTGCAGGTATTCAGAGATGTAGACTTGATCATTCAGCAGGTGAATAAGTCCTTTCAAGCAAAACATGTCAGGCTGAAAGCATACAGAGATGAAGTTTTGAGGGCAATTCATACTTTTGCAGATTTTAAAATTTTATATGTACCCAGAGAAATGAATGAATTAGCTAATTCATTAGCTCCGTCGGCTTGTGCTTTCATACCCCCTCTGCCTCATAAATTGAATTACGAAATTCAAGTTAAATATAGGCCATCCCTCCCTAATAATGTAAAATTTTGGAAGGTTTTCGAAGACGATGCTAAGCTCACAAGATATCTTGCAGTGATTGATGAGTTTGCAGATTTGCAAATTGATCAGGAGAACGAACATGACGCTAAAATTGAAAAGCCAAAATTCAGAAGCAAATTCACAACACATGAAATAGTCCAGCTGTCTACCAACAGAATTCCTAAAGGTTTGGTCCCTTTGGAAAGGATTTTTGATAATAATGATGTGGCTATCAAATTGGAAAATGGGGAAAAATATTCAGAAGTTTTGCAGTATAATGTAGCCAGTGAACAGGATCCTAAATATGTCAACTTAGCTTCACATTTGACTAAAAAACAAAAGGATGATTATGGAGAATTGCTAAAGGAGTTTGCTGACATCTTCGCTTGGCAATATGATGACTTGAAGACTTTCAACACAGAGGTAATTCAGCATAAGATTCCCTTGAACAAAGATACCAAGTCATTTAGGCAGAAACTTAGATCCTTTAATCCTTTGTTGCTGCCTACAATGGAAAGGGAAATCAAAAAAATATTGGATGCCCGCATCATCATACCTCTCACATATTTAGAATGGATTGCAAATCTCATACTAGTCAGGAAGAAGAATGGAGAGATCAGACTCTGCGTCGACTTCAGAAATTTGAATAAGTACTCTAGGAAGGACAACTACCATCTGCCCAAAATGGAACATATTTTGGAGAAAGTGCCAGGATCAAAGGTGATGTCTTTTATTGATGGGTTTTCTGGATACAACCATATTGTTTTCCATCCGGACGATTAAAAAAAGACTGCTTTTACTACTCCATGGGGTACGTTTATGTACGAAAAAATGCCCTTTGGATTGATGAATGTAGGAGCGACATTCCAAAGGGCGATGGACATTGCTTTCGTTGGATAGAAAGATAAATTTATCCTGATATATCTTGACGATATCACTGTTTTTTCGAGCAGCCATGAACTTCATTTGAAGCACTTAAAAAGGATGTTTCTAAAATGTTGAAGGTATGGAATTTCTCTTAATCCAAAAAAATCGAATTTTGCACTTAAGGAAGGGAAACTACTTGGACATATTGTTTCAGCTGATGGGGTAAAAATTGACCCAAAAAGGGTAGAAGCAATTAAAATTATGTCTCTTCCTAGATCAAAGAAGGACATTCAGTCTTTCCTTGGGACTATAAACTTTATCAGGAGGTTTATAGTAAACTTTGCAGAACTCACAAAGCATATTACTGCTATGTTAAGAAAGGACTCTGAGGTAAAATGGACTGAAGAAGCCAAACACTCATTCAATGCTATCAAGGAAGCCATCACAACAGCCCCTGTTTTGATCAGCCCCGACTTCGCCAAGGTATTTTACATTTTTTCATTTGCTTCAAGAGATACAATTGCAGCAGTACTCTTGTAGAAAAATGTCGATGATTAGGAGTAGCCAGTTTCCTTCTTCAATAAGGTCTTGAGGGACGTAGAGGTAAAGTATGAATTGTTGGAGAAACAAGCATATGCACTTATCAAGTCATTGAAAGCTTTCAGAGTTTACATCCTTCAGGCAAAGGTAATAGATTTTGTGCCCTCCAGTTCAGTTAAAGATGTGCTTATACAACCCGACATAGATGGAAAAAGGAGTAAGTGGATAGCAAAGTTGATTGAATTTGATGTTGAAATTAAACCAGCAAAACTTGTGAAGGGCCAGGGCTTTGCCAAACTTCTGGCAGAAGAAAATTGTAGGCTGCTCGAAATAAATTTGGTAAGTATTAATGAAGATAATGCTCAGACTTCAGAGGATAAAGAAGGTGAGGAAATGTAGGTCTTAGCTCACCTAGATAATTGCAAATGGTACAGTCACATTGTTCATTTTTTGCAAACTTTATCAGTCCCTTCAGATTTGACAAAAACACAAGGAAGGACTTTAAAGCTCAAAGCCATGAATTTCTGCATCAATGGAAACTTATTGTTCTGGAAAAATCCAATAGGTTTATTGTTGAGGTGCATAAACCAAGAAGAAGCAGCTAAGTTCATGATCGAATTCCATAATAATGAATGTGGAGGACATCACTATTGGAAAACCACCGCACATAAAATCTTAAGATCTGGTTACTACTGGCCATCCTTATTTTCAGATGTGTGTGAGTTTGTGAGAACATGCGACAAGTGCCAAAGATTTGAAGGCAAACAAAAACTGAAGTCTCTTCCCCTCAAACCTATAGTGGTCACAGGTCCTTTCCAACAATGGGGTCTGGATTTCATAGGTGAGATTCACCCGCCTTCTAGTAGTCAGCA
Organism: Picea sitchensis; assembly: GCA_010110895.2. Classification (NCBI taxonomy): domain Eukaryota; kingdom Viridiplantae; phylum Streptophyta; class Pinopsida; order Pinales; family Pinaceae; genus Picea; species Picea sitchensis. The sequence continues at coordinate 38,894 of SNQJ01S0067321.1, read as the reverse complement.
TAGGTGGATCCTTGTTGCCACCGATTATTTTACAAAGTGGATTGAGGCTATTCCTACCAAGAATGCCAATCATACTGTCATCATAAATTTTCTGCAAGAAAACATATTTGCCAGATTTGGATGCCCTAAGAGAATAGCCACTGATAACACTGCCGCATTCAAAGATAAGCACTTGGTAAAATTATGTGAAGAGCTGGGAATTCAGCTAGTACATTCCACTGCTTACTATCCGCAAGGAAATGGCTTATCCGAGTCATCAAATAAGAGTTTAGTCAGAATTATAAATAAGTTGCTTGAACAAAATACCAGAGGCTGGGATTCCAAGCTGAAATTTGCTTTGTGGGCTGACAGGGTTACATGTAAAAAATCAATTGGTACATCTCCTTTCAAGTTGGTATATGGTACTGAAGCCATATTTCCTGTTCAACTTGCACTGCCGGTTGCAAAGTTTTTACAAGAAACTGATTCTAAACCAAGTGATTTGACTCGGAGAATTCATAATTTGGTAGAGTTACAGCAAGATAGAGAGCAGCTTTTGGAAAAGACAGAGTTACACCAAGGAAAAATTAAGGAGATCTTTGACAAGAAAGTCAAATCAAATATCTTCAAAACAGGGGAACTAGTCTTAAAGTGGGATGAAGCAAGGCAAGAGAAGGGGAAACACAAAAAAATTTGATGCTCTCTGGATAGGTCCTTTCATCATAACAGCGGTTCAACGGAACAATACCTTTGTTCTCCAAAATCTTGCAGGCGAGGAAGTAGCAGGTGGCCCTTTCAATGGGTGCTTTCTAAAGACCTATTTTTATAAGGCTTTTTCTTAAAGCCTTGTTCTACTTGTACATATTCTTTTTAGTTCTGTTTTCTTTGTTCCTATCACTTGAATAACTCCATGCCCAATGGTACTAAGCATATATATATATATATATATATATATATATATATATATATTTCAATTTTTTTTTAAAATTGTAATAAAGGCTACTGAGTCTAGCTAGGTTCTTGGTCACCTCACAGGGAGGCGTCCATCCCAGTTGGAGCCAAATGTTAGCTCCCAAAATGAATCATTCACTATAGTTTCATTTTGTGGTTGATAGCATGGATATTGGTAGTTTTCTCCAATTTGTTTTAAGTTTTTCTAGTAGCAAAACTTAGGTTTTAATTTATATCTTAGAAATAAGACAATCCATAAAGGTCTTTTCTTTAAAAATTTCATGAAAAGACTTTCAACAACTAATGCGTGTGTCAAATATGATGATTAGCTGGTGAAAGCGGCTATTTTCAACAGCTACGGAGCATTTCCCATGGGTCGTTAGCTGGTGAAAGCGTGGATCATGTGTGTTTTCTCCACGTTTAAAAAAAATCAAAAGATGACATGCTCAACACATGTCATCCAATCATTATAAGGCACTGGTGAAAGAGGATAATGATGAAGATTTGGGTTTGCACGTCTAAATTGGATTGCAAAGCGGATCGTGTTAAAAAATGCATGCTTCACGATAATGGCGCTGGAGATGGTGAATTCAAATCCATCATCACAGGTAAAGGAGTGGTACTACTTGGCTGGTGACATCAAATCGACACATCATATCCCCAACACACATCATCCGTAGGCATATGATATGTTTTCATTTTTGAAAGACAGCGCCGAGCATTTTCACCAGCGCAAAACATCAACTCAAACAACAGAGTGTAGTGTTTTGTTTGCAAAATTGTGTCGGGTTCAAATTGCATATGGAAAGGAGACGAAGTGGTTTGTTGTTAAGAAAAGAATTGGACAGTCTATCCTTTCTACAGGCGCATCCAGAGGTGCAAAAACACTTCTCAGACGCAGGCTGCATGGGATATGTCGAGAAGTTACAGAACGGCTATCACCAATCAACAGATGAAGCATTTTCTAAAACATATGATGGAAATAAAGCCTGTGTTGGGTCTTTAGAAATCACATGGATGAAGCCACCATTGTTGCAGCGAACAGTTTACCTAGATCAGGCCAGAGTTGGTTCAAAATGACAGCAACCAAGAACCTAAATTTCAGAGCATATCTAAAGGAAGAATTCAGAAATAACGCATGGAAGAAGAGCATGCCAGTTTCTCATTTAGAGGATGAGTGGCAGGATGTTTTTAAGGGCATCCAACTCTACATAACTTCAGAAGGAAGGTACGAGAAACTGATGTTATACCATTTCAAGCTCTTAGACCATTTTACAGGGAAAACTTTCCTAAATTTACCTTTTTTCTTGCACAAGAGCTTTACTAAAGTTTATAAAAAGATTAGAGATGAACCTCTAAGTATGAAGAACACTCTTTGTCACTTTGGCCTAATCAAATTGATAATCCTGGAGGAGCTAAGACAAAAGGGAAGGACTTGGCAACATTTTCTTTTTTGGGAGGGCTTTGAAACTCAAACTCAGCCCATGAATGAACAAAATAGAGCTGGAAAAAGGCAATTGACTCCTCAAAGAAGCTCGAGGAAGAGGATAACTCTTCCAGGACCACCAAAAGATAGGATCTATGGTGTAAGGTCTCACAGGTCAAAGAAAAAAATAGATTTTGAAACTACTATGGAGCAGCCTACAGAAAAGAAAACAAACATCTTAAATCTACCATACACAGAATCAGAGCCAGAGTAAGAATATGAGAGCCCTGCCATTAAAATCCCTGAACACTCTGTTATCACTGAAATTTCGTCTGCACATGGCGACAAGAACTCCGCATCATCAAAAAAGAAATGAAGTCATTCATGGCACTGAATTAGTTCCACAGCATTCCAGAAGGGTAAAAAACTATACAAACTAACCAAAATTGAAGGGCGCTTTACAGCAGTGTGGCGCGCGCGCGCATGTGCAGGACAAAAACGTGTTATGCGCGCATGCGCGCCCGACGCGCGTCTGTCCACACAAAAACCCGCGCATCTGCTAATACGATGCATTAATTGAATAGGTCGGCTTCCCAACCGCCTATGGACCGACTCCCAAGTTGATTTGACTCTTAAATCAGAGCCGGATCTGCAAAATCGGTGAGTTAATGACCTAAGTAAACCCTAAACGGGTCCCTGTTCACACTTGAAGAAGGTTACGTGACCACCCGAAGAAATGCTATAAAAAGCCGTGAGGATACACTGTTTTGGCAAGGAATTCTAAGCACTGTTATGCTGTTCAGATGGTTCAAGGCTCCTCCTTTGACAACAAATCCATCAGCTGCATCACCCAGAGTTCTTTCACTGTTGTGCGCAGTTCATTTCATTTGTAAGGAAAGCATTGTGTTGAGAGCCCTGAAGAGCCTTCCGCTGGAGGGAAAAGGAACCCCTGGTCTCTTTCTTCAGCGTGCTCTGGTTTCATTAATACACCAGCCTGAAACCATTGATGACCCCTGTGTCTTGTGTTTGATGTTCTTTGTTTATTTCCGCAGTGTTATTTGTTTTCAGTTGATAGTTAGATTGTAGTTAGTTTTGTTTTCTTTAACCCTCTTTGCTCCACAGCTGTTCTGCCCTGCCAGACCCAACAGGGTATGCAAGCACTCTCCATTTTCTCACCTGGTGACCATTTGAATGCGAACAGACTGGCGACCATACTGGGGACTTAGGTATCAAATCCTCTCTCAATTGGGTTTAATTCACTTTCCTTTTTGTTTTATTAACTTGCAGGGACACAAACCGGCCTCCGCCGACCTTCGAACCAGTCGATTCACAGGAGAATCGAGAGAAATCCATTTAGAGTGTCTTTCTCAGTAATTTATCGCAAGCGCGCGGGTATTCCACCCCACAGACGTGCGCATGTGCTAGAATTAACATCAATTTTCTGCGCGCACGCGCTTCTGTCTACAGTGAAAGCCGCGCATTGGAACTAAAATTTTCATTGTAATGTTTTGATGTGGGGAAAGTCAGTTTCCTTCTCAAGAATGATGTCATGCATGCTCTAAATACTGCACCACTTAGACCCCTCAACTTATAAAGGGGATAGTCAAACAAACCTNCGCCATTAAGCGATCTTGAGAATCAGAAAAGGATTGCGAAAATGATCTCATCTCCCTTTAAACAAAAAATTTCAAAACTTTTAGGAGAGGACAACGGCTCTTTCGAGACCCCTCTTAGTTTCATTTTTCAAACACATTCTTGTAACGGGCCCATACATGCCCACATGTCAACAAAGATATAATAGTGTTTGAATTTCTACTTTCTTAGATAAAAAAACTAGGAGAGTTTAAAAGTTTGTAACGGGCCCACACATGCCCACATGTTCAATCTAGGATAGTTTCATGCTTTTTCTAGATTAACTCACACATAGGGATTTAAAGGATAGTAACGGACCACAATGTCCACATGTTAGTCTCCTAGGGCTTTTAAAATTCCGCAAGGTTGTACCAATGACATCTAGCTTATTTAGGTAATCAAACTCTTGTAAAGGACCAAGCGATGTCCACACGCTGCAAGGTGACATCTAAATAACTAAAATTTGGTACACTTTCACTCACACACAAAAGTCACTTTTGCACTCACATAGTCTCTTCTCGAAACGTGGAGGTCTAAGTAGGTTTCCTCCCAAGGGATTCTGAAAACACCCCATCTTTTCTTGATAAGACTATCCACTCCCACTTTTAATCAAACAAGGTTGGTTTCCACCCCCAGCCTCACAAAACAAATTCATCTAAAATCTTTCTAACAACTCACTAAGTTGTCCTCCACAGGAGGTGCCAAAAGAAAATTTTAGTCTAGGTAGGATTTCGAGGGTAGGCATCCAAATAACCCCCTGTTATCTGGTTCTCACATCTTCAAACATAGAAGTTGACAAATAGGGAGCTTTCAAATCCTCCAAGTCCAGCGTTCCAATCACCATAAGGCAGGGAGATACCCGTGAAGGGTCGA
>SNQJ01S0067321.1:8723-32766 GCA_010110895.2 Picea sitchensis | reverse complement strand
CAAGTTTTCAGGATCTTAAAAACTGATTGTAAAAGGCTATAAATGCCTATCTTTTCTAAGAGACAAGGGTTCAAACTGGGATACATTTTTGTGCTATTGTATAGACTCTTATTATATAATAAAATTGCAGTCTCCTTTCGTTTTCAATATTAGAAATATCCATGTTTCCTTTTCTGTACTTCATTTCAGTTTATCTTAGCTTATGAATACTGTTATCTCTTTATTGAGCTCATAGATTTGAAGTGAAGGATTTTCTTTCTATCTTGTATTAAGCCCTACACCCAATTGTATTTGGCAATCAAGATTAGTGCTCTTCATCCTCTCCCTCAAAATTACTTGATCTGATTATTGTTTTCTGAAAGCACTGTTTCCTTTGAATGTATGATGAGTTGTCTGTCACATTAATTATTGAAGTAATCCCATTGTTCCAAGCATACCACACATTATTTTTAAGTTACCAAGCATCCTTAGCCTACAACCCTAAGGAGTTTCTTGGAGTGATAACAGGATCATCCTCATCCTTTTAACCACTTCACCTTCTCCTATATAATCATGGGTTTCTCATAGAAAAGGTTAAGAAAGATTAAGCAGAGAATTGATGAAATAATAGGCTGAAGACTATGTGAAGAATCCTATTTCTAGTGATGCTTGAGGCCTCCATTTTTCCATCAAGCTTTTGTGGATTATCTTCATGCAAATTTTAGAGCAAGTGTATGTGTGTGTTGGAATGAAGGACCACTAAAAGGGAACTTGTGACATCAAGGCAATTCGGTTGTATCTTCTACTTTTCATTATTTTAATATGGTGGCAGGTCTCTTTCCCATAAAATCATTAATATTTTATTACATGATTCCTTGATCACATGTTTAGGTTGTTATTGAATTATACTATTGATGCTTTCACATTGGTTGGTTTGTGTCATTGCAGATCTGATTTTGCAGGAGCACCAGAGTGAAGCAGGGACAACAAAGATATAAGGAAGTGATTCATAAGGTATGTCATCCATTCCTTCTTTGGAAATAAACTCAATGATCACATCTTAGGGAAAGCGTCATGTTCGGTCTCGTTTTGTTCTAGATTCAGGTGGATCTAGGGGGATTAGTTTATGTCCGCATTTACCAATTTACCCTATAACAATCAGCATGAGGCTCAGGATTTTTTTTAGGGTCATAGTTCGACCGTGGCATGTCAGGAAGAATTTCATAAAACATCCCATATTGAGCATATATGAGGTCCAATTGATGGGCTTTGAAAATATCTTCTTCCTCAGATGTTACTCTGGATGTAGAGACATCCTTAGAAATATAAGGCAATAAAGACTTAAGGAACCATTCCAACATAAAATATGGAGGAATGTAGGATTTGATCAACCTCTCTCATCTACACCACTCTTGGATATGGTCTGAGATATGCATGGCTTTATATTGGCGGAAGGTCGACAAAATTTCTATGCTGGCATCGTAACGAACTAGTAACTGGAAGTGGTTGAGAAATATGAATATCATCCAATTAAAGGTTTTGTATGTTCCCCGTGATAGATCAATGTACCATTTTATGGTGACCCTCGTGAGGGTTCATTGAAATAGCCTCAAATGAATAGAATCGTCATTCAGGGTGTTATATGAGCACCAAAGATGAAAATTAGTGACATGATCACCCAGATCCTCGCTAGTCTTTCCTTCGTATTTTGGAATGTCCAAAGGAAGCTTGGTGGGGAAGGGGGGCCATAACAGGTCATGATGCAAAGGGTCATTCATTAATTTTGACAAATATGGAAGATTAAGCATGGCCAAAAAAGGGAGCCAAGGTTGTGGCATCTGATCCCATGCTCACGGGAAAGATTGGGGTTGAGGCATTACAGACCATCTAGGGTTCTATTATATGCCATGGCCCTATTTAGTAGGATAATACCCTCCTCCAAACTAATTCATTAAAGGTTTTATGGGCACCATACCCACGAAAGCGGCATGATGAGGGTTATATACGTTGCTCCCATCCGAAGGGACTTCGGGCTAGGGGTTTCCCATAGTTTGAAACTGACTCCCTCCAGATGGAACTCTAGAGGAAAGAGGGGGATTATCCATAATAAATGCATTTGTCAAAATTAGCATGGAGGAAGAGGAGATGAAGGATGTAATATAGGAAGTAAATTGTCCGCCTAGTTGAGCACTCCATCCTAGAGCATTGAGACTAGGATTAGGCCTAGGGGAAAGAGGATTCTAACCTCCAACTGTAGGATTCACTTTGGGAATGTGACCTCCACCAAATGAGAGATGAGCATAAGGAGGAGTTGTGCCCCCAGGCCCAAAACTAGGATTCGCATTAGCCGTTGGAATAGAGGATGAGAGTTGTGACATCATGGTGGGAATACCAAACATAAATGGATTAGAGGCCAAAGGTATTGAATAAGAATTGTGACTTGGTGTACCAAAAAAGAGATCTGAAAGGGTTCGTTACAGTGGGTCGAGTAGAACTCACAGGTTGGGTATCACTAGAGGAGGGGACCTCTGACACCCCCACCATCGAGGATGAAGGATTTGAAGGGATCCCACTAATCATAGTAGATATAGGAGTTGAGGGACTCCCTGTGACGTTCGGGTATGACTCAGTACTCATAACTAGATGATTACGAGTCTAGTAGGTGGAGATATATGTACCATGTTTATTAACTTTACTCCTTTTGGAAGGAAGCTTCGGTAAAGGATATACATGCGGTGGTAACTTCAAAAAATGATGAGACTGACGAGGAAACCGGTCTTGCTCCATGATGACTCAAGACTTGAGATATAAAACCAAATCCTAGGGCCAACTAATAATCATAGAGCACACCAAGATAAAGCAAAAATGCCAATGCACAAAAATAGGATATAGTGGTTGAAAAGGGGATTTCCCCACCAGAGTAGGTATGTCTCGCCCAAGAGGGGCCTGAGACTCCCTTTAAAATATTAGAGGTATTATAATTAGTTATGAGGGCCCTCATGGGCTTAACAGTGCAGTCGATCAGATCACCCCAGAGAGGTAATCCTCAATAAATATTCTGTGATGTCTGACCCTTATCTAACTCAGAGTACCTACAGAATAACCCTTGCAAGTAACCTAGGTGGCTACCTATGTCAAGCAACCAAAGTCACCACAATATAACCAATGCATAGGCGAACAATTGTAAGTCCGTTCCACCGTATGGGCAGGGTAACAAAGCCCAAAATCTCGAAAGCACCACCTCTCACAGAGGTAAAGGTACTATAAAGACCCCCAAATATGAATAGAACCCCAAAAATATCTCTGATGTCATTGATTACACAATGGGTTTCACCACTCCCTGGTTAGACACATATGTTTAGTTTAATATCATTGGAGAATTTTACTCACAAAATCCTATTCCAAGGCCCTATGTCCTATACTTGTTTCTGTACCCTGAAAAATAAATAGTTTCTAATCAACTTTAATTAATTAGCGTTAATTTTAATGGCTTATGTTTACTCAATATGTGTGGTCGTGAAATTGATGGAATGACAACTCATCGTATAAAAAGGAGCAAATAAAAAAACATTGCTAAGTACTAGTCTTGAATTTCAAAGAGATGGTATGCTTCTAAATGCATTCTTTCCAATGCAATCACTACAATTTCAATGAAAAGAAATCTCTCCACATGTTTCAAAATCAATGCAATGTAATCAAAAGTGAAAATGCCATAATGAAAATATGCAAATATTTTTGTATTTTCGATATAAAGAAAATAAAATGCAAGGACTGAATAGAAAATTCACAGGCAGATCCTACCACAAGAAAAAAGAGACAAGCCAATCAGGGAACCAAGAATCAAACACTCATACCAATGTGCAAGGAAAACCAATGAAAAATATGATAAGAAAGAAAAACCGCCTGAAAATTCAACAATAAAAAGGCTTCCTATCACTCTATAAGCACTTAATAGACAGGACAGGGACCCAAGAAGACTCAACAACCAACACAACTCACCCAACAAACACCAAAATCAGACAGCAAGACTAAAGAGATGATGTACGTGCTTGTTTGAGCACAAATTATGTATATATGCTCCCTAAAGGAAGACATATTGCGTATGTACGCGTTTGTCTAGAGAAAAACTGAGTATACCCAGTAAAACAATGCCATGGTAAGGGTTAAGCCAAGAAACTCATATGCAAGGTAAAAAATAGGATGTCAAGCAACAGGCGACAAGGAAACTCAAGCTAATAGAGAGAAAAACAAGGAGAAAAACACTCCAAACCCCTTACTATCCCCAGTATGGTCGCCAATTCTGTTACGAGGAAAATCTCTCTATGGCAAGGGGTAAACCACAACAGAAGAAATGACACACAAAAATCAACTATAATCCCAAGTGTACTATAGAAATGAAATGCAAACAAGAAAAGGCTAAGAGCCTACCTCATCTGGACGTTCATAGAACACCACCGTTGAGCACGTGACCCAAAGATTTATACCTGCATCTTGTCCTCAACAACCAATATACAGAAGCATATGGTGATAATATATAACGTTATCATATAGATTAGAATAATCCATTAACATACATGGAAAATACACCCATGGAATAATAATTCAAATATTTGAAAGATATCAATTGGATGAGAAAAAAGTATTTCTATTAAAATAATCAGTAGAAGTACATAGGTGACAAAATTTTGTAACAACAGATATCAGAACCAAGAAACTAAGTCCCTCCAGTTGGGTCTCCACCACTTCAATCCTCCACCAAATTCAATCTCATATAAAGGAGTCAATGAGGTTCTCCATCACAAAGAAGGAAGAGCTTGGGGGTTGAACAAACAGTCCAGTCTTTGAAAGACAAAGGGATGTAGACTCAATATGACATGAAATTTTTCTAGAGTGTCTTTGCTCTCAAATTGAAATTGTTGAATCCCTCAAGGCTTGGATATGGCTCAATTTATAGCCTTCACATGGAACTGAAGAGCCGAGTCATAACATTTCTAGTATATGGAAGGTCAAGGATCATGGATCTTGTGACATGGCATGGAAACACGACATAAGTTTTAATTTTGAGTAACAAACCCGATGTACGCAGGTTGTAGTGGAGCAACCTGCATATATGCTTGTTGTATAACTGAAAGGGAGTGAATATGTGGAAAAATATGCTTTTTTGGCTCTGGAAGACACAAAAAGGGAACTTCAAGTCTGCATAGGGAAATGGAAATCCATTCAAGCAAGTTGCATGGAGTGAGGAAAAATTTGTTGTAACAAATGGTATCCTTTTCATGACATATCCAATGTAATTATCATTTGATCCTTCCTAAAGCAATTTTTTTCTAATAGGGGGTCCAAAGGAATGGTTAGTTGATCCTTCCACCATCATATTATTCTCATGTAGGGATAGCATGGTGTATGGTTGGCCAACCATTTATGAATAATTCTATTCAGATTGTGTGGTATCTAGTGGACGAGTCACTGGCATTACTTCAAGCACATTATTCGTATGGATGATTAGAATGGATAAGGATCAGTTGATCCTTCCTAAAGGATGGTATTTGTGTCAAGGGGTGTCCAGTGGAAGTGTTCGTTGACCCTTTCTCAAGCAATGTTTTCAAATAAATGGGTCTCGAGGAAGTGTCTTTCTACCCTTCCTCCAACATAGTATTCACATGTAGGGGGAGCATGGAGAAGCATATTCACATCACAAGGTATCTAGTGGAAGTTTTGATCAACACTTCTTCAAGAACAATATTCTCATGGATGGTAATAATGGACAAGGTTTGATGGACACTTCCTAAAGGATGGTATTTGTATCGAAGGGTATCGTATGGAAAATTAACCCAACCATTCCTCAAAAAAAAAATTCACATAAGGGGGATCACAAGGAAGGTTCAACATGATTTTCCTCCAATATATTATTATCTTGGAGGGGGATAACATAGAAGGGTTGGTCGACCCTTTCTCAAGTATGGTATTAATGTCATGGTGTATCCACTGGAAGTTTTGGCCAACCCTTACTATTATAAATGAGAGGTACATGGAAGGGTTGGTTGACCCATCCTCTAGCCTATTATTCTCATCAAGGGGGGAATTGAGAAAAGTCAATGTAACCTTCCTCAGTTATGGTGTGCCCGTGGTGGGAGAGGACGGAGAATGGTCATTTGAATATTATTCAAGGATGGTATTGGAGTCCAAGGGTATCCAATGGAAGGTTCAATTGACCATTCCTCAAACATTAGGGGAAATGTGAGGTCTAGCATGAGCCTCCGAAGGAAAATAATAAAATAAGAGTTGTGGATTTTCAAAGGGAAAGAAACAAAACTATCATTTTTAATTTTATTTTTGATGTATCTCCTTTTAGGTTTACTCAAATTTAAAGTGTAGGCATTCATTGGAAGCTGATTTTGATTATTCATCCAATGAGTTCCTACAATTGAAATTTATGTAAAACTATAAGGAGATAAATCGAAAATATGATTAAGAAAAGTAGTTTCTTTCTTTCCCTCCAAAAATATTTACCCTTTTGGTTGACATCATCATCTTGAATCCTATTCGTTCTTTTAAAGTTGATTTTTATAGTACAATTTGTTTAGGCCCATTTTTACCTCAAAATTTCTCTAATGAAAAGATTTGGTGTAAGGGTGATCCTAGGAAAGGGTCGACCAACCTTTCTTGAAGCAAAGTATTCTCATTGAGGGTGAACATAGAGAAGGTTCGGTTGATCATTCTTAAAAGATTGCATTCACATCGAGGTTTATCCAATGGAAGGGATGATGAACCATTCCTCAAGGATGGTATTGGCATGTTTGGTTATCTAGTAGAAGGGATAGTTGACCATTTCTCAAGAAACGTTTTCATATAAGGGTGATCTCGGGGAAGCATCAACTAAGTCCTCCTCTAAAGAGGGGGAGCATGGAGGATGGTCAATGAAACCTTTCTCAAGGATGGTATTCAAATCATGGGGTGTACAATTGAAGGGTTGAATAACCATAATTCAAACATAGTTTAATGTAAGGGGTATCATAGGGAAAGGTTGGTCAACCCTTTCTCAATGATGATATTCTTATCAAGGGGGAGAACGAAGAAGGGTTGGTCGAGCCCTCTTCAATAATTGAGTTCGTGTAGGTGATATTTGGTGGAAGGGTTAGCCGAACCTTTCTCCAACATAGTATTCTTATGGATTGGGAGCATAGAGAAGGGTTAGTTGAGCTTCCTAAAGGATGGCATTATCATATAAGGGGAGCAGGGAAAAAGGTAAACTGATGGTTATCTAGTCATGTGGTATCTAGTGGATGGGTTGGATGACAATTCACCAAGAAAAGTATTATTTTCTATTGGATCATGGGTAAGGGTCAACTAACCCTTCCCCCAACATGATAATAGTATTAGGGAGGAGATCATGGGGAAGGGTTGATCAATCCTTTCTCTAGGATTATTCCTTCACAACTCATATATTTCTATTTCATATTATCAAATTTCATTTGATTTATATATGAGATCTTATGTTAATTTGAAAATATTGTATATCAGTTTATTTCATTAAAAAAATATGTTAAGTTAAATGTAGGTAAACAATTCCAAGGCTTGTCACTCAACCAATTCAAAGAGATTTTGTTTCTCCAGCATTGTACAATTCCCAAATGAATGGTATGTTGAGTTAACCAAACCATTAAATTTTCACCATGATCTATATCTTTATGAAGTGGAAGAAGGGACAATCATTCATTTTATTGGCATGGTTACACTTACAAATGTGATAAATGAATCCATATTGCATGTCCAAATTGATGTAATTGAAAACAATTTTTTTTTTCTATTACAAACCAACCTTCTTATCTATAATTATCATCTAAATCTAATAATAATTGGCTTCAATTCCACTTGAAACAACTCACTTGCATGGATTTTGAAGGTGAACCCACTCAATGTGCATTGATTTTTAGGTTGGATGTGCATGAGATGCAGTTAGTAGATAAATATCTTGGAGTCTATTGTATCTAATGGTCACATATCTTGATAAAATATAGAGCACAAACAAATGAGCAATAATATAGAGAAAAATTCCTCAAGCCATAATCTCTCATGTGTATTCTCACATTGTATTCATTCAATGATACAAATATATAATACAAGAATGAAACCACCTCAATTTCTCTCACATTGACACCTCATCAGGAGATAAGGTATGTTGGCCCTTGGTTATGGAATAAAGTGAAGATCAAGGAAGAAAAGTCAAAATGCGAACTGTGCAGAAGACACAGTGACTGTTACTGGGTTGAAGTGAGAAAAAGAGTAGAAAAGACGGAGCTAAGTAAAAGGAAGAAATTCATTGAACTAGGAGATTGAGGATGATAGATCAGCAAGGAAGAAGGATCATGGAAAACTCAGCAAGCGGGAAAAGCCACCATTGGATGATTTGGAGCACCACACAAGAAGGAAGGAAAGACAGGATGGCGAAGCTCGGAAAACACGGGTCAAGTTGACCTAGGGTTTTAGACACCTAGGTTTTTGGTATCTAGGGTTTTGACACCTAGGTTCCGGCCTAAGGATGTCAGTGAGATATTGTAATGTATAAATAAAGTTTAAGAGGACCTAGGTTCGTTTGTTGTCATTGTTGCTATCGTTCTATCTAGTTGTATTGTTGATGTGAGTGATTATTGTTGTGTGAGAGAAGAAGTGCTAAGTGTGAGAGTTGTCTGGTATTGTAAGATCTTCAACTGGGTGCGAAGATCAAGTCCTGTAGCTGGGTGCGAAGATCAAGTCCTGTAGCTGGGTGCGCAATAAGGGGAGAGGAAGAGAGAAGAAAAAATAATAACTGCTAGCTAAGAGTGCAGACAAGAACTGTATGATTTACCTTAATATATTATAATCATAGTTCTGTGGGAGTAGCCCTAGAGAAGTTAAGGATCAAGATTCTATTGCATTAGAAGAAAATCTTGAAGATACAGTAGATTGGTCAAACTTGAAAAGGCTAATGTTCAAGAATTCAGACAGTGACAATGACACATAAGCTGGACATACACACAGTGGGGCGGTGTTCAGAGAAGTCCATCTTGCAAACCTGTTCAAGAAGAACTATGGGGATGAGGGTTTCTACAGTGGAGAAGAGGTAGATCTGATAGACAAATAGCATTCAAAACCCGTTAGGGAAGAGGAATGGAAAGTTGAAGAACTTTGCTAGGATGGGCCAAAAGCCTCAGGAACTGCACAGACTATTGAAGTAAGTAATATTATCCCTCATGTTGTTCCAACAACATTAAGCAATCAAAGTAATCAAATCCACCAGAGCGTTCAGAGCACTGTCACTAGTAGTCCACCACATACTCAGTTAGGAACCCTAGGAAGATCTATGGCAGATGACATGAGACTCCCTATTTTTAGGGGAGATGGATCTGAAGATCTTGATCGACATTGGTTCCTATGTGAAGCTGTGTGGAATATTAATAATGTCATCGATGAAGCTGTCAAAATAACTCATTTCAGTACCACTCTGAGGGATCGCACGCTGAGCTGGTACATGAAACTTTTCCAAGGGATTGCGCAGCCTAAGCCACTAAATGAGATCAAGAATGCGCTAATTGCAGAGTTTAAGAAACCCAAGTTAGAGTCCCAGTGTATTATAGAACTGAAAGAGATCAAGAAGAAGGTATCTGAACCTGTTTGGGAATTCGATCAGAGATTCAAGACCTTAACAGGTCGATTGATATTTCAGATCCTAGGTGAGTAGAACAAGGAATGGTTCATTACTACTCTTTTACCACACATCAGAGTTCCCCTGATGCAACAAAAGATTGATTCATAGGCTAAGGTGTTGGATATCGCCATGAATCTTAAATCAGTCCCTATGGGAGAATCCAGCTCAATTATGAGTCAAATCTTGAGTCAGGTAACTATTTTGTCTCTATAGGTCAAAGATATGAAGAAAGTCAAGGGAAAATATAAAAGAGAAGACATTTGTTGTGTCAGATGAAAATTAAAACACCATGACAAGGAGCATTGTCCCTTATTTCATGAATACTTGGCCTTTAGAGCTTCAAGCCCTTTGAATAAAGTCACATTACCCTGGTGTGAAGTATGTAGAAATAGACATCGCCCTGGTGAGTGCTATTACATGCATAAATACATTCAAACACCCACAAATTTGTATTGCACATTTTGTAAGTCAATAGGGAATGATGATAGGGAGTGTAGGTCTTATGACCTCATGCATGGAAGGTCAAGATATATATACAAGATTGAAGGCGAAGTACAGCAAGAAGGGAACACTACGCGGTATAATTCTCTAGGGAGAGGAAACTTCAATCCTCGCGGTGGATTTAGAGGAGGAGGAGGAGGAGGAGGTATGGGTCAAGGATGAGGACATATCATTTGTTACAACTGCGTACAGCCAAGACACTTGGCAAGGGACTATCAAAACTCTTGTACCACTTGCATCTATTGCAACTCCTTCAAGCATGTTATTGAGGAATGTCTTGTGCTGCTAGCTAAGCTCCAGGAAAGATGAGGACCTCAACAGAACCCACAAGTGAAACTGATATATGTTGAACCTCGCAAAGCAGACCCTAGATTCATTGTTATCACTCGAGGAGGCACTTCTACAGGAGAGGATAGAATGAACCAAGAAAATATTACAGAAGACTCAGGAATCAGGAAAGCTATGGAGAAGACCCAAACTTTTGATGCAAAGAAAGAAAGGAAAATATTCGAGGAGGAAAGAAAAGAGTTCAAAGAAGACCAAGGTTCTTCATCAAAGACATGACTAGAAGTAAGAGAATATGGAATGCCTCAGGCATTTGATCATTCTTCTTTGCCGAAAGACGGAAAAGAGGTAAGAAATCTCATGGAATTTTTATATACTTGTATTAAGTTGATTCAGGATGAGAACGATGTACAAGAGCTACAAAATTTAATCAAACAGTATGAGCTAGGAAAGATAGACCCTTTACTGAATAGGGAAGTACACCAAATTGAAAGAAGGAGAAGGACACATAAAGAATTACACTTGAATGCTCAAATAGGAGAGTATGGCATAGACTATGTGGTCCTTGACTTAGGGTCGGAGGTCAATGTCATGACGAAGCAAACCTGGGCACTGATGGGAAAACTAAATTTGATCTATGCCCCTATTAGGCTTAGGATGGCTAATAAGCAAGCTGTCAGCCCATTTGGACGATTGGAACATGTCCCTGTGGACATCGACGGAGTAAGAACGTTTGCATATTTTGAAGTAATTGAGATAGTTGATGACAATTGTCCTTACCCTGCACTATTAATAATTGATTGGGCTTTCAATAATTCCACTGTGGTTGATTTAAAGAAAATACATATGACTTTTGAAAGAGATGGTCTTAGGGTCATTGCGCCTTTAGATCTAGATGAAATTCAGCGATACATAGAACCCATTATAGAGGAAGACCACGTATACGAAATGGAAAACATATACAAATTAACATCCAGACAACAGGATTACATTAATCCTACGACGGATGGGAAACTAAGCTGGTGAAGTGATAATGCTTTCTCATCAGACTCAGAAGAAGAACTGGAGAACTGTCAGAACCATATGTATGAATTATCTACAAGGCGATGTGCTAGATTAACTAGAGAAGTTCATTAGATCGACACAATAGTAAGTAACTTACCCACATTTGATGGTCTGAATCCTTTAGAAGCCTTCTTATAAGACTTTGAAGCAAGTGTACCAACATAACAGAGATTGTTGGAAATGGATGAGGCCCTGAAAGCCGCACCAGAAAGATGGTGGGGGACACATAAAATCAATATCACAGACTAGATACAATGTCATACTTTGATGACAACGCGGTTCTCAGCACAAGCAGAAATCTACGAAGTTCAGTACACAGTCTGAAGCTTCCCAAAGGACCATGTGTGAATCTTTGAAGAGGCCTGGAGTGACATTCCTCAATAACAATGGGTGCACAAATTCATTAACACGCTGGACACTACCCCTATCAACTAGTACCTTCAAGTGGAGCTGCGCCTCATCACTGTAGATTGGGAAGGTATGACTCAGAATTTTGTAACCACCTTTTTATTTTAAAGTCAATATCCTTCAGTAGATCAAGCATTACATATTGTGAGATAGAAAGTATTTGAGGAGGCATCTAGCCTCCCTTTGGAGCAAGAAGAGGATGAATGGACTACGCCCCTCCAGAAACTGAAAAGTTGTTATAACATCAATGTTGATGAAGACGATGATCTGAGGAAGGTGAACATCACAGAAACAGAAGGCCAAAGAGATGTGGAAGGACCTTGAGTTGAGATACCATTTATTGGACAACCAATCAAGATAAAAAAAGTCAATATTGGGACAGAGGAGACACCGAAGCTTGCCAATGTCGGAGATTATTGGGATGCCTCTACCATCGACAAGATTACAGAGTTACTGCATGAATATTAGGACTTGTTCCTGAGCAAGTTCACCGATATGAAGGGAATCAAAGGGCCTATGGGAGAGATGAGGATCCCTTTGAAACCATATGAAAAACCATTCAAATAGAGACCCTACAGGTTGAACCCTAAATATAAGGAGAAGGTGAAGGTTGAGCTCGACAGAATGATGGAAGCAGGGATTATAGAACCTATCGAAGAGTCGGAGTGGATTAGCCTCATGGTGGTACAATACAAGAAGACAGAAGAGATCAGGATCTATGTAGATCTCAGGAAGTTGAACGATGCTTGTTTGCATGACCCCTTCCCTACACCATTCACTAACGAAGTGTTAGATAACGTGGGAGGCCAAGAGGTATATTCTTTTACAGATGGATTTTCAGGATACCATCAGATCCAGATTGCCAAGGAGGATTGCCATAAGACCACATTTTCCACATAATGGGGATCCTACCAATATACATTGATGCCATTTGTATTGAAGAATTCCCCAACCATCTTTTCCAGGGTGGTGGTCAAAGCATTCAAGGAATTTCTGCATAAATTTCTAGAAGCATATTTTGATGATTGGACTGTTTTTAGTTTGTTGAAAAATCATATTGAATGTCTATGGATAATGTTGGACAAATGCAAGCAGTGTCAAATTGCTTTGAATATGAAGAAGTGCATATTCTTCTCACCATTTGGAGTGCTACTAGGTCATATTGTATGCAAGCAGGGATTGTTGGTAGATCCATCTAAAATTGCCATTATCGTTAATTTGCCACCTCCCACTTCAGTCAAACAACTGCGCACTACGCTGGGACATACTGGATATTACAGGAAATTCATCAAAGGATATGCTCATATTAGAGCACCTATGGAGAATATTTTGAAAAAAGACTTTCGTTTTATTTGGATGGAATAATTCTAGCAAAGCTTCGAGACACTAGAACAAAAAATGGTTACCGTGCCTATTCTAGTTTTCCCAGATTGGACCAAGGAGTTTAATGTGCATGTCGATGTGTCCTCTATTTCACTGGGAGTTGTGTTAGCACAACCAAGAATAGGAGACATTGACCAACCATTAGCCTTTTCCAGCAGGAAGCTGTCTACAACTGAAATTAATTACACCACCACTGAGAGAGAAGGATTAGCCATGGTGTATGTGCTGCAGAAATTTTTCCACTACATGTTTGAAGGACACTTTAAAATGTTTACCGATCACTCTATGCTGAAGTACCTAGTCAACAAGCCAGTGTTGGGGGGAAGAATATGCATATGGCTTCTGCTATTCTAGGAATATGATTTAGAAATTGTGGTTAAACCAGGAAGAATGAACAAAGGTCCTAACCACTTGTCGAGATTGGAACATGGCGAAGAGCCCACCAGTTTGGAGGATACACTGTCGGATTCACAACTGCTAGCCATTAGAAATATTGATGACCAGTTCACATACATAGTCCAGTTCCTGTCAACAGGAATGACACCTAGTGAGTATACAATTCCCCAGAAAAAACAGTTAGTGGTGCGCGTTGTAGACTTTTCACTTATAGTTGGACAGCTATACAAGATGGGACCTGATGAGGTATTAAGGAGGTGTGTTATGGAGGTAGAGCGACCATTGATCCTTGTAGAATCTCATGAAGGAATTGCAGGAGGACATTACGCAGGGAAAGTGACTACGCGGAAGGTTCTGAAAGATGGCCTTTGGTGGCCTACCTTACACAGAGATGCTAAAAAGTATTCCAGAGCCTACGATGTATGCCAAAGAGTTGGGAAACCGTCTAGACGAGGTGAAATGCCATTAGCACCACAGATGACCCTACAATCCTTTGACAAATGGGCATTGACTTCATGGGACCCATAAACCCACTAGGAAAGCACACAAGAGAAAGGTACATCATCACTGCGACAACATACTTGACTAGACGGGTCGAAGCTAGAGAAGTTAAGGACTGTAGTGAAACTACAGCTACGTGCTTCATATTTGATGACATCATAACCAGGTTTGGATGCCCAAAGATCCTTATGAGTGATAAGGGCACATATTTCATCAATAAGACTATTGAATCCCATACTGAGGAATTTGCAGTCCACCATCAGAAGAGAACACCTTACCATCCACAAGAAAATGGAATAGTTGAAGAAATCAACAAGATCTTGGAGACAACACTTATGAAGATTTACAGTGTCAATAGGGATGACTGGGATTTAAGAGTACCAGTAGTACTTTGGGCCTATAGAACCACCTGTAATAAACTAACAATGCAGACCCCTTTCAAGTTGGTGTATGGTCTCGAAGTCATTGTCCCAATCGAATACTTGGTGCCAAGATTAAGAATTGTTGCCTTCACAGACATGGATGACATTGGTGATGTTTGAGAGAGGCTCACACAGTTGGTCGAACTAGAAGAAGACAAATTTATTGTAGGAATCCATCAGCAGGTTCAGAAGTAAAGAGAGAAGGCCTATCATGGCAGACACATCAAGAAGAAGGCATTCAAGAAAGGTGATTTGGTACTAGTGTATGACAGTAAGTTCATGAAGCACCTTGGGAAGTTTAGAACGCATTGGCTCAGACCATATGAGATTGCCTATGTTACATAGGGAGAAGTTGCGCAGCTGAAGACTTTAACTGGTGAATGGAAGGATGGTTTGGTAAATGGGAGTCGGCTAAAGTTGTACTATGACAACTAGCTACCTCACAGCTCTTAGTAGAAGCATGAGGAAAAGGGTCTAGGTACCAGGTGCAGTTGAAACTGGGTACCAGACATAGAAAAGACAGTCTGCACAAGGAGGGAGAGGAGGCATAAAGAAGAATGAAAATGTTGCATTGCACAGTCTACAGTCGAAGTAACATAGAAGGATCAGATCTGAAGTGCCTCGGGATGAGTCACAGGTGAGTGTTGGGGATTTGTTGTCCCTTCGTTATGGAAGGAGGCAATGATCAAGGAAGAAAAGGCAAAATGCGAACTGCGTGGAAGACACAGTGACTGTTACTGGGTCAAAGTGAGCAAAAGAGAAGAAAAGATGGAGCGAAGTAAAAGGAAGCAAGTCATTGAATGAGGAGATCAAGGATGACAAATCAGCAAGGAAGAAGGATCATGGACAACTCAGCAAGTAGAAAATCCACCATTGGATTCTTTGGAGCACCGTGCGAGAAGGAAGGGAAGACAAGCTAGCGAAGCCCGAAAAACGTGGGTCAAGTTGACCTAGGGTTTTGGTATCTAGGGTTTTGACACCTAGGTTTCAGCCTAAGGATGTCAGTGAGCTATTGTAATGTATAAATAAAGGTCAAGAGGACCTGGGTTGGGTTGTTGTCATTGTTGCTATCATTCGATCTAGTTGTATTGTTGATGTGAGAGAAGACGTGTTAAGTGTGAGAGCCTTTTGGTATTGTAAGATCTTCAGTTGGGTGCGAAGATCAAGTCTTGCAGCTAGGTGCACAGGAAGGGGAGAGGAAGAGAGAAGAAGAAAGAATATCTGCTAGCTGAGAGCGCAGACAAGAACTATATGCTTTACCTTAATATATTATAAGCATAGTTCTGTGGATGTAGCCCTAGAGAGAGGGTGAACCACGTATATCTTGTGTCATATGTGTGATTGATGCTCTAATCTTTGTCATTGTTATACTTTTATTGCATTGTTGTGTTAGATCAGATCCATAGTTGTGTGGAGTAGATCTAAGAAGATACTTGATATACGATTGTTATGTTGTTGTTGTATTAGATCCACTTGATATGCCCTTTTGTTGTAGACATCTCTGTCCTGCAACCCCCTCATCGCTTCTTTGGGTGAGACTTCATTTGCCTCGCAGGTGTTTCCAAAAGGGCCAGTAGCTAGGGCTTGTTGGTGCGCTCTTGGAGCCGAACCTTGGGTCTTCCCCTGTGCCAAAAAGGTAGGAGGAGGAAAAATATGAATCTAGAAACACATTTAGGATGAAATATATATCCTTAAATGTGAAATACATTAGGTGGTGTTCAAGGACTTCATGATTGTATAAGAGTCATAGGCTAACATTGCCCACCTCAATCATAATTTCAAACAATAATACCAAAAATGAAACATAAATTGGTATCATCTCCAAGTCTTCACACTGAAACTCCTAAGCTGAGCCTCAATGAAAAATAACCTAAAACACCGACAAATCTAGATGTCGAAAAATTTGTAAAATATCACTCTGTAATAATGTGATCCAGAATGTCTATAATCTGTTCACTAATGTGAACTCCAATATGATAAGATTGAACCAAGAGGAGTGAACCAAGAGAAGTGGATCGGATGCAAGTCTGACACATATCTGAAAATTACTAACAACTCAATCAAATGCCAAGCTAGAATGTATAAGGATCCAATTGTTGGAATATTCACCAATACTAAGAGGGGGGTGAATCAATATTGAGCACTTTTTCCATTTTCAACCATAACATGTAAACATAGAGTTATCAACAATTTATCACTTATGACATCAACAAGTTATCACTTATGATTGCATTCAATATGTCATAAACATATAGCCATAGATGCACAATACATAAGATTTTTACGTGGAAACCCAAACGGGAGAAAACCATAGAACACTTTTTAATATATATCTTGAATATTACATCCATGGGAAGCACCAAATTCCAATATTCTCTAGCAACAACTGGAAGGAGGCACCAACCCCCTATTTACGGGCTCCAACCTGAAGGAATCTCCAATTCCCTAGATTCTCCAACACCAATTAGAAGGAGGCTCCAACCCCCTTATTTATAGTATCCAACCTGAAGGGAACTACAACTCCCTGAATTTTCCATGTCCAACTAGAAGGAGGATCCAACCCCCTGATTTATAGGATCCAACCTAAAAGAAGCTATGACTCCCTATATTTTTCGGCTCCAACTAGAAGAAGGCTTTAACCCCCTTTCCTTGCCCCTTCCTTCCTCCCTTGAATATAAGTGTGAGACTCAACCTGCCACTGATACATCATCATCATCAAAACCAAACTCAACATGTCATTGTAATTGTCACTGATATTGATACATCATCATCATCATCAAAACTAGATCCATACCAATAACCACATAAATCTTATGCCAATATCACCAAAGTACATCTCCAAATCATGTGCTGAAAATCACCATGATATGCATCAAACCATGTGCCAAGATATGCCTCAAGCATGTACCAAAAAATCCAATATATGCAACAAATCACGTGCTAAATATATGTGCAAAAATATGCCTCAAGCATGTACCAAGATCTCTAAGATGTGCAACAAAGAATAAGCCATGATCTCCAAAATGTACAACAAAGAATGTGCCATGTCTCTCAAATCATATGTCCAAAATCACCAAGACATGCCTCTAGCCATGTGCCAAAGACCTCCAAGATATGCTTCGAATCATATACCAAGACTCTCCAAGATATAACCATCAAAACATACATAAATACATACCTTTAATCATGTAACAACCTGGTGTATAAGATCACAACCCAACATACCTTCCTCAACTTCAGCATAAAGAATATAGCTCCTTCTTCAACCTTTCCTTCAGCATCACTGGGAAAAACTACGCAACTTGCAGGGCCTTGCATGACAAGTCATGTGAAACCTGCAGGGACCTTATGGGATGCCCTATACCTGACCCACGGGGGTCTACTCAATTAGGGTTACCAAAAACCCTTCTCACATTTTCTGCTCTGATACTTCCTTCCTTCACATTCCTTTGCTTCTTCAGTTTCTCCAAGAGATCACATACTTTCTCTATGAAACTTTCTTGATAATAAAATGATAGGCTCTTGGTGGGTATTTATAATATTCCAAGTAACTTATTTATTTGAATTTGATCTGACCTGTAACTTCTTGTTTGCCACAAATTTTCTACTTTAATTAATTTTGGGGTCGACTTGTAACTTCTTGTTGCAACTGTTTGGGGTATTGTCAACCATACTTCTGGGCTTCATCTTTAAGAGGGTATGAATTCTCAACGATGAGGAACCATGTGGCGTACCACATATCGTTGGAAACAACATGACAAGGACTATCCATCTATGGGGGTTATTCATGCAATTATGATGTCCTTCATACTCTTTTTCTTCAATCAAATTCGGGCTTCATGACCACACCTCCAGGGATTCTTAATCACTTAACCATATTTCCAGGGCTTGTTTGACCACACATTATAACTTATTTTCTTAACCACTAGGGATTCTTGTAGGATTATTCAAATATTCTTCCCATGAGGGCCATGCTTAGAGCTACACAATAATGGAACCACTTTATAAACCCATCACTTGTACGGGCTTCTAGACTTCTTCTAGGGTTGACATCAATGACAACTAATTTTGCAACAATCTCCCCCTTTGGAATTGATGGAAACACTCATACTCCCCCTCTGATCATTGATCCCCTTGTCTTCATGCTTGCTCCCCTATATTTATGCTTATGAACTTTCTCTCCCCATTTGACATCAATGGCAAAGGGTAACTCCCCCTGGCGATTTATCCCCCCCTTGTCATTTTTTGCAAGATGTTATGTAGATCAATGTGGGGCTCCTCGTATATGTTTCTTTTCATCTCTTCCTCAGATTCTTGTCCATTGGTACTTCTTGTTGTAATCCATTGATGTATATTAAAAGCGTTCATGTCAAAGTTCCTTCATCACTTTACGTCAAATCTTCATTTCTTGTCATGTCTTCACTGCACTAACATTAATGACATAATCATTCAACAATCTCCCCTTGACAATATAACTCATTCTAACAATTTCTCTCCCCCTATCTTACTGTGCCTCTCATGGATTACCTTCATGTAACTAGTTGGTTCCACCCATTAATATGATTCTTTTCTAAGTCATATGATTTACTAAACATTCTATTTAATGACAACAAGTCTTTATGCAATTCATCTTCAGATCATGCTTTTATCTGTTGTCATGTATATTCTCTAGTTTATATCAAGTATTATCTTCTAGACCTACCAAATATCTCATGAATTCGTCTATGTCCATATGTCACAAAATTGTTCATGATTCTGCTACTCATTGCACACAATGTTGACTAATCTGTCACTTCACTGTTTTGAATACTTCTCCAATCTATTGCAACTGATCACCACATATTCCTTCTTCTCAAATTGAATCAAATATGTCCACTAGTCTGCTCTATCTTCAAATAAAAACCTATAAGTATGCAACAAGTACACATTCTCGAATCTGTAATGAATATATACCTGCTTGAATACATGCTTGGAATCCTCTATATAATCATGAATCTCTACCTCAAAGGTGTGCCAATGATATTCCTTGTAACTTCCAGTTGACCTCTTCATACCTACATGGGTATGTGTTCTAAAAATTGCTCCTTAATCAACCAATATTTCACAAGACATTTTGTATCTCTACCATCAAACCATTCAGAATCTGCCTTCCCAAAATCTGCAAACACTTCAGACTGCCTAAAATATAGTTCTCCATTCTGTAATAGATGTTGCTTAGACTCCCCCTCTTCAATATTCACATCAGATTTCTTAGAACAATATATAACCCTGCTATGTTGCGTGGTCATAATTTTGAATTATCACATATTTGTAACACCCTATTTACTCCAGTCTGTAAAAATAACTATGTTGGACAAGAACTATGGCAAACTCAAAGATGTGAATGTTTGATTTTATGGACCTTTGCATAAAAGGTCGATGAATGTAAATTATATAATGAATATGTGTTGCATGAATTCGAAGAGGGGGATGTGCTAAAAGAGACCACGATGGCTAATGAGAGGTGGTGGAAGGGACCTATAATGGTTGTGTTAACTTCCACCGAGCTAGTACCGTACTAGTTTATACTTGCTCACAAACCAAAGCAGCTCTCTGACCCTGGAATGGATTTCCCGTCAGATTGGTAGGTGGGGAGGCTCCCCAAGAGTTAATGAGGGGATGGGGGTGAACCTCCCATCTGTAAAATCCCTCAGACCTGACCACGGATGGCAGAATTCACGCCACACGCAACCTTGCAAACAGAAATTGGCAAGAGAGGAAATGTGGTAGGGGAAGAGCAGCGTGCACAACGGGGGATCGCTGAAGAGAACTGGAGAAACCCTAGAAATGCAGGGAGTTCTGAATACTAGGAGAAGGAGAGTAACCTTCATCTTGTATTATTTTCCTATACCAGGAGAAGGAGAGTAACCTTCGTCCTTGAATTATGTTGAATTGGAAGTAGGAGACTCAACCTCAAAGCATCATGGTCTAGCTCAAGGGTGGCTAGCAGCAAATCCGTTTGGAGTCATTGAGCCTATGGTTGGGTGGAAATGAGCACCCCTCTCAGTAGTTGCATCACACTGGTAGATCTGATAAGTGTTTTATATCTTGTATTTCGAACTGATTATCATGAATACTTGCTTATGTTTGTATGCTCATAATAATTTCTGTGTAGAATGATTGCCTGGTGTTTTAAACTGGAAATAATGGATGTATGTGTACGCTTACATGCCATCATTGGTTTCTGTAAAAATGATTAAGTTTGGGGAATGAATTTGCTCCACTGAGAATCATCTTGTTTGCTTAACTCTCGTAATGTTACGGGAAGGCTCCTCAAGAGTACTCTTCCCCGAGGATTACCCCATAAACCTTGGAACCGTGTCGAACCTTTACCCAGAGACTCGACTAAGATTCAGGATGATTGCCCAAGAACTGTCTGAAGGTTCATGCGATCCGGGTCTGGAAACCTTATGCAAGGAAGGATAGCTCTCTAAGGTCTCGGAGTCATGGGAGTTTGAAGCCCCGAGAAGTTGAATTTTGTGATTCAAGATCATAAGGGATAGCGAGCCCAATTATAGAAAGAGAGAAGACCCTATCATTTGGCAGATGAACGGTCAGAATCCTTTCAGGAATACCCCAGATCTGTCGAGATCGATGGATCTAGAGAAGGAGCATAAGCATTAACACATAGACCCTTTCAGCCTTCGCATGTAGCGATGGGATCCTGGACCATAGATCCAAGGATTTGACGGAGCCCTATTGACCGTCGATATTAGAATTTGTATAGGCAGGAGAGTAGAATTTTGCTTACTCATGACTTGGAGTGGTCAAGGGTAGGGTTGCATGAACTCACAATTTGTGAGATCGTGACGTGATCGTGACCGCTGGATCCAAGGCACGGGAGAACCATTGGATCAGAACTTTCATGGTTATCGCCTATCGGGGGTTTAGAACTTGAGGGAGTTTCTTTTCTATTGTAGAAGTCATGAAGTGTCGAACGTCGAGGGCTCGTGCAAACACATGACCCATCCGTAAATGGGGGCCACATGGTTGACAGGTGGTGTGACAACAAGCGCCCAGAGAAAGGTGGGAACAAGTGACAGGTGATGGACACATGTCGCCTGGGAAGGAGTCAACCCATTGTTGACTTATCCTATCTTGGGAACTCGCGAAGGAGGAGCATGAGGGCTCAACACTCCAACTTGCAAAGTCACGAGATGCGAGTAGCGCTAGTATTTAGCCTAGGAAGTGGGTGACCGGTGGTGGACACGTGTCACACCTTGATCGATAAGGTTGCAAAAAGCCGAGAGCCGAGGTCTCATGCAATGGGCGACGGCGACACAGCTCGTGAGCAGAGTATATCGAAGTTGACAAGTGGCATGTGCGCATCACTTTGGCAAAGTCCATGCAACATTGACCTCTTGTGTCTCAGGGATTTGTGAAGGAGGAGCACGAGAGCTCAACACCTTAAATGGAAAAGTTGCGAGTGGTGCTAGTGTTTGGCCTAGCCTACAGTTACATGTAGCAAGCGCTAGTGAGGAGGGAGCCATACCCGTATAGTATCTCAGGTATCGGTGTTTGCAGAAAGGGGAGTCGAGAGTCTTGATTCCTGACTCGCGAGTTGCGAAAGGTGCTTGCGCTAAGGCCATCTTGTGGTCATTTGGAGGAGGATAAGGGATGAGAGGGTCTACGCTAGGCCCCATAGAAGTCTCGAGGATTCTGTTCCTTGAAGAAAAGGACAAAAAATCTAAGTTGTTGTAGTAGGATTGTGACACATTGGTATCAAAGCATGGTTACAACACTTGGCCTGCTTGGGCTCATGAACAAGTTGCGTAGAAACTCCATTTGAAGTACTCTTAAAAGGAGTAACCCTTTATCTTAACCCCCTTTAGAAAAAACCGAAGTTAAGAATGAAAATTCCTATTATGTGTATGCATTTGAAAAATATGAATTATGCGTTGATTGTGAATGAATATAATGTTGACTAACAATAAGTGTTTTTCTTGCACAACAAGTGGACGATCAACTGCGAGAAACTGCAGATGCATAGAATGGTGACGCACCATGAAGTGGGGGATGGCTCCCACAACAGAGATGAAGATTCTGACAAAAGGAGAGCGGTAGAGACCCCTCCCAATCTAGCTAAGACCGTGAGAAGCCTCATGGTCGAACTTCAGAGCTACAAGGTTGACAACGAGAGGTTGATAAAAGAGCAAGAGAAGCAGACATAAATTAATGTAGTCTTGTTGCAGAGTTTATCCGACATACAAAGAAAATTGTAGCATGAACCTGACACTAGTCGCGCAGACCAGCGACAAACAAAGAAAAGTTGAAGTCCACCTGAGATATAGAAACGTGCTCTTTTAAGTGGCCACACTGGAAAGAGAACCTCGAGAAAGGTCCACCCTAGAGATAAGGGACAAGCGTCAGACAATTCCTCTAGAAAGGAAAATGACGACTCAGAGGGATATTCTAGTAGAAAAACTAATTCTTATTCCAGAAGAAAATGGAAGAAGCAAAAGCATTCCAAAAGTCACAATCTCGAAGAATTCAAGAAGGCCAAATGACCCTCTTTTGATGGTGAAATAAAGAAAGGGGAGGAAGCGGAGGCCTGGCTTCTTAGACTAAAGAAGTATTTTAGAGTCCATGACTTCTCAGAAAACTTGAAGGCTCGAGTAGCCACTTTCAACTTGAATGGAAAGGCTTCCATTTGGTGGGAAGACCTTAATCATGTAAAATGGATTCACGAAGAGAACCTATCTTGGGAACGGTTTGAGAAATACTTCAGAAATAAGTATCTATTGGAAAAGTATTTCGATGAAAAGACTAAAGATTTCTATGAACTCAAACTGGGGCAACGCACCATAGAGGAATACGTCAGCAGATTCCTCGAATTTCTGAGGTACGTACCCTATATAAAAGTAGAGAAGGCAAAGGTGCAACGATTCATCAGTGGAATACCTAAGGACTATCAGAACATGATTGAGTTTGATGAGCCAAAGACCCTAGAAGACACTATCCGAAAGGCAAGATATTGTTACGAACAGCTGGGGCATCAGACAGAACCTCACAAAAACTGGAAGCAGAAGAATAGTTCGGGATTCCAGAAAAAGGGGTTTAAATCCCCAAGATTTAAAAACTATAAAAAGGACTCAAGGATGAGATTCCCAACCTGAAGTGTACACCAGCAAAATTTTCCTCCCAGAGAAGAAATAAACCTTCTGGATCTACCCCAGGAAAGATTGATAACCCAAAGAGAGAACCCTTGAAATGTTGGGGTTGTGGAGAAGAACATCTACGGATGGATTGCCCGAACCGACAACAGAACAGTCGGAGAATTTATAACATTCAAGAAGCTACCACTGTTAATGACATGGCCAGGAGTGTGCCACAAATTTATGCAGCCTTGGATAATAAACAAGATGACCACCAAGCTTCA
>SNQJ01S0067320.1:1936-37240 GCA_010110895.2 Picea sitchensis | reverse complement strand
CAATAAGGGGGCTCTGGAATGAAACCTCAGTCGTAGATCTGGGCGGGTGGAATCTGGTCGTCAAGATTTGCTTGTTACCTACCTTAATGCGCATTCGCACCCCGGCTTAAAGCTGACATCTCTTCCTCACATCTAATAGTCATCATAGACCCTGAGATCCTCTGAAGGAATCTCGTCCGTTCATAGGGTTTATCATCACGAGAGTTCGAACTCTCGATCACGAGACTCTTGAATTCTCGATCCCTGGTTTCCTGATGCGGTTAATCTCTCGACACGTAACTTCCGTAAATCGGACGGTCTATATTTGTCCTGGGATTTCCACCATGGAAAGTCCCTATCTCTCATCACCAGGACTCCCGATCCTGCGATTCCCGATTCCCCAAAATGGGTAATCTCATGACACGTGACCTCCGTCAATCGGATGGTTTAGATTTATCCTGGGGTTTTCACCACGAAAAATCTCGAGCCCTCGTCATCAGGATTCCTGATTCCGCAATTCCCAATTTCTCAAAATGGGTAATATTATGACACGTGGACTCCACCATTCGGATGGCTCAGATCTATTCCACGGTTTTCACCATGGAAAATCTCGAACTCTCATCATCAGGATTCCCGATTCTGCGATTCCCGATTTCCCGAAATGGGAAATCTTACGACACGTGGCCTCCATCATTCAGACGGCTCAGATCTATTCCAGGGTTTTCACCATGGAAAATCCCAAACTCTCGTCATCAGGATTCCCGATTCCGCGATTCCAGATTTCCCAAAATGGGAAATATTACGACATGTGGCCTCCGTCATTCGGACGGCTCAGATCTATTCCAGGGTTTTCAACCCTATACACTGGGGTCTTTAACCCTCGGGTAACTCCTGACAGATCCAACGGCTATCGGGTTTTTCTAGACGAGATCTAACGGCTCATATTGGTTCCTACCCGTGCATTCTTCCACATCTCCCTGAACGTGGAAAAATCAACGGTCCAGATACTCCCATGGACCTTGAAGATCTACGGTCCCAAATTCTTCGTTGTCCACGAAGACACAAAAAAACAAAGGGCTAAGGCATTTAACACCCTACTCACTCCTACCAATCTAATGGTCATGCGTGACCACAGGTTTCCCGATGGAATCTCGTCTGTCGATTAATACCTATTAGGATTAAGGCACTTAACACCCCATCTTCTTCCTTCGATCTGACGGTCGTGAGTGACCACAGATCTCCCGACGGAATCTCATCCGTCGATTTGATACTTCATCCTTATGCTGCCATATCGGGTTTTCAAGAGGATCATTCCTCCCCGTGCAGGGTTACTAAGGCCTTACACCTTCACATTCGCTTTCCTGGTTCTTGATGGGATTTTCAAGGAGGGTATCTCTATGGGGAGGTTCTTACCTGGGGTACTATCTGAGGCATATAAGGGTACCTTTCTCCCACAAATCAGACATGAGTTCTGAATGAGGTTAGTAAGCATATAAATAGTGATTCATGAAGACATAAGCCATACGTAGTCTTTCCATTATAAACATGCATCTACCAGTATTGATCAAAAACACCCTACATACATTCTTACAATGAAATCATTCACAGTTTCACAGCTTATGGGCATAATTATCAGAATAAACATATATATTTCAAGATGCCAGAGGAAAAACACTTATCAGAAATAACACCAGGGGTTAAGAAACTGCTGAGAGGGGTTCTCATTTCCACCCAACCGTAGGCTCAGCGACTCCTAGCGGATTTACCACTAGCCATCCCCGAGCTGAGACCACGATGTTGAGAGATTGTGTCTCTATTTTCCAGTGACCAGGAGTGAAGGTTACTCTCCTTCCTCTCTGCTGTCACTCACATTGTGTATTTCCAAAGTTATCTTCCTCCCCTTGAGTCTGACCCCAATCGCTTCCACCCCACACCTTATCCTCTTGTGAGGTTGCGTGTGGCGCGATTTCCCTCGCGCTGGTCGGTCATGATGGCTCTACGGATGGGCGGTTCACCTCCCCATCCCTCATTAATTCCTGAGGAGCCATCAACCTGCCAGCCTACGAGACATTTAATTCGGGGCCAGCGAGCCGCTTTTGGTTCTCCGGGTCAGTGAAGTCCAAATACGGTATTAATTCCTGGTGGAAGTTAACGCCACCTTTCCAGGTGCCTTCCACTACCATCGTGGTCTCTTTTTCTGCACATTCCCTCTCAGTAGTCCTGCAATATAAATTCATAATTTTATTCACATTTATTGACCTTTTCCATAAGGTCTATTCACATCACATATTCACATTCATGAGTTTTCCATAGTTTTGGCCAGTCCAGTTATTTTTACAAACTGGGGGAAACAAGGTGTTATAATGCGACCTCGAGCCATGATCCGACATTCACCTCTAAAGGTTCTTCGGGAATTCTCTATTTGGAGATATTTACAATACTCAACTATAGCTTTCCCGGTGCTAGATTGAAGAAATCGCTCCTCTCAGATCGAGGGTCAGATATGCTATGCATCTGATGGCTACGATTTCTTTCTTGGAACCTCGAATCACCAGCTCCACCTGATGGGCGCTCACCTTTATTTATGGGCTCACTTTCCATATGACCATGGGCTATGGCCATGGGCCCAATTTCTGGGCTCTTCATGACTTTGCGCTTCGCAAACTTGCGCCATGCTACATGCTAAAACCTTTGATTCACGAAACTACGAATCCATTGATCAGGCACCGCATGCCCCCTGGTTTGGACAACCCAGATTCATTTTCTATTGACTCCTTCAAAAAATCCTAAACGTCAAACCCGCGAACCCCCCAGATCGGCTGCCACCTTTCCCTTTAAGATCTACGGTCCAGATTTACTTCGGATTTCGGGACCTCGACACTTCGGGACCCTTAC
This sequence comes from Picea sitchensis, assembly GCA_010110895.2. Taxonomy (NCBI): domain Eukaryota; kingdom Viridiplantae; phylum Streptophyta; class Pinopsida; order Pinales; family Pinaceae; genus Picea; species Picea sitchensis. The sequence goes on along the minus strand of SNQJ01S0067320.1, from coordinate 34,366 downwards.
GCATCTCTCATTTCAAATTTATTGAAGTGACCTTCACCATAGTTCGGATGTGGCATCACACATTCCTCTGGATTAGATGACTCCCGCTAAATTCAGGCTTTGGGACTTTGGACCTTTGATGAAACAACTTCAATAATATTTTAAATTCCTGATTCCCACACGTCATCAATCTGATTTGCCTGATTGGATCTATGTCATTGAAAGATTGAACCTGCCTGCTGCTCAATTCGAGTCACGAACGGGATGCTCTGAGTGTTGTGGCTTGTGATAATGAAGACTTAGATGACTGGCTAGAGTCTTGGGAAGACAAAAGGATGAGTGACTAAGACAAAAGAGGCAAGTTATCAACCTTAGAGAAGACAAAAAATCTTATCAATGAGACTTCTTTTTAGGTAGTCGTCATGCAAAACTAGGTCACCTAAACAAAAAGGGGCAAACAAAAACGAATTTGCCAATAGCAAAGAAAACTTAAAGACATGGCCTGCGAAAGAGAGAGAGAAAGACAGTGCAAGGAGACAGACTTTGGTATTTGACACACACCTATGACCCTTGAAAACATTATTTGATAACAAAACTAATCAAGCCATTACCAGATCGGTCATGTCGAGCCTAACAACAACCCATGGGAGACAGAAAAAAAAATGGAGTAGGAGATCATATTAAAATGTTGCTCAAGGAAGCCCGTGCACGAAAAAGGAATGAAATGATGGAAAACTTTGCGCATATCCTTCAACGATTTCCCATGGGAGAAGAATCTTCATTAGGTTTCCATGCAACCCCCTTCAAGGTACAAATAAATTTTGATATTCCATTATTTGAAGGACTGATAGATGCGGATGTTGTAGATAAATGGTTAAATATGCTCGAAGGATATTTTTTGGTCCACAATTTTTTCGATCGAGAAAATATCACTTTTTCACTCCTCAAGGTCATTCCCCATGTTAAAGACTGGTGGGATACCTACTCTGAGCAAAGGGTCGTGGAGGAATCTACAATTTTTGTGGCGGCCCCTACATGGGATTCCTTTTGGGATGCCATTAAAGAACAATACTACCATGTTGGAAGCTACGAGGACTAATACACTAGATGGACCACCCTACATTAAGAAAGGGACCAAAAAGTACGAGACTTCACCAATATTTTCCATACCCTCCGCACCAAATTGGGTATCAAAGATTTTGTGTGTCATTTGGTGCTCAAATATTGCGGCTTTTTGCATAGACACATTCAAACAGAAATGGAGTTCATGTACATCACCTCATTGGGCACAACTTATAGATACACTGTCAAGATCGAGCATAAATTTAAATAGAAATGACGAGAGTTTGGATCTGCGAACCCCTCACAACTGAAGCAGAGAAAAGGCAACCCCAACCCACACAACAGGGTACCAAGTCGAGATGTCTGCCCTTGGGACAATCCATCAAAAAAAAATAAGGGAAACAAGAAGACAAAAAAATACATGGGAAAATGGTGTGAGTACCATAAAAGTCCTTGGCACAACACCAACAAATGTCTCTCCAAGCAATCCCTCATGGTTGAGCTGAAGGCTTCCAAGTCAGACGTCAATTATGATTCTGTGTCAAATCCTAAAGGAGGGAAGTTTATTATCGATGATGAACCTAGTGCCATAGTCGCTACCACCAAATTTCGGCCAAGCAAAACAGAAGATCTAGAGGAAGGGGAACGCCTCTTTCACTCGTAGATGTGGGTCAAGGGGGCTCTGATTCACTTCATTGTCGACAACGGTAGTCAGAAAAATCTAATTTTAGTAAAAGTTGTCAAGCGGTTGAACCTACCAATGACACTGCACCCGCAACCCTACACCATCGGTTGGCTTCGTCAAGGAAGAGATCTCCGTGTCAGCCAATAGTGTCGTTTGTCCTACGACATCAAGCCTTTCAAAGATGAGGTATTGTGTGATATTGCTCCCCTTGAAGTTTGTGATGTAATTTTAGGACAACCATATTTGTGGAAGAGTCATGTTGTGTATGAGTCTAGGCCCCGCAGTGTTATTATTACTTTGGGTAGAGAACTATACAAGATTCCAGAGGTGGCACCACCTAGCTATATTTCTTTAATCTCTGCTAAGCAATGCAGTAAGGTCATTTGAAAGACCGGGAATTTCATCTTCTTTGTGATCCGTTCTCACAGTAAGAAGAAGGTCGTCGCCACATTCGTGGCCTCTACACAACACCTCTCTTTGCAGTAGAATAAAGTGGACGGGATCATGGAAGAATACAGAGACATCTTTGTCTCACCTACAGGGGTATCGACACACTGCCAAGTCAAGCAGCCAATTGATCTGACCCCCGGCACACCTCTACCTAATGGACTAGTCTATCGATGCTCACTGATGGGAAATGAAGAAATCAAGAGTCATATCCAAGAGCTTCTTCAAAAGGGGAACATCAGACCCATATCCTCCCCTTGTGGAAGCCTGATTGTACTAGTGCATAAAAAGGATGAGACTTGGCGACTCTGCATTGATTACAAATCCTTAAACAAAATCAAATTCAGGAACCGTTATCCCATTCCCAAGATTGATGACCTTCTTGACCACCTCAAGGGGGGGAATTGCTTTATCAATATTGACCTGAAGTCTGGATACCATCAGGTTCCCATCAAACCAATGAATGTCTGGAAGACAACCTTCAAGTCTAAGGAAGGTCTCTACGAATGGCTAGTCATGCCCTTTGGCTTAACAAATGCACCATCCACTTTCATAAGGATGATGGATGATGTATTGAGACCCTTCACCAACTCCTTTTTGGTAGTATATTTGGATGACATCCTCATCTTCAGTAGAACATGGGAGGAGCACATGCAGCATATTCAACAGGTTTTGAGCACTCTACAGCAACAAAAGCTTTATGACAACTTGGAAAAATAATCTTTTGACATGAACAGGGTCCAATACCTAGGCTACATTGTTGATGAGCATGGGATACATGTTGGTCTATCTAATATCCAAGTCATCCATGACTGGCCAGCCTCGACCACATTGATCGAGCTTTGGGGCTTCTTAGGAATCGTCAACTTTTACCGACGATTCGTGTTGGGATTCTCCCATATTTCCTGGGCCCTTAGCCAGGTGACCAAGGGAAGTGGTACGACCAAGTTTGTGTGGGGGAAGGAGCAGATACAAGCATTTGAAGATATGAAACATTGTTTGTGGTCATATCCCATACTCTCCTTTCCTGATCTGCAACAACCATTCGAGATTGAGACTAATGGATCTGACTATGCTGTGGGCACAGTTCTCACTCAATATGAGCATCCAGTGGCATATCATAGTGAGACACTCTCCGATGATATCTGTAAATACCCCACCTATGACAAGGAAATGTATTGCATTGTATAAGCATGTCTTCAATGGAAGCATTACATACTGGGGATAGAGACGATCATACACACTGATCACAAGCCTCTGCAGTTCATACAGACACAGGGGAAATTATAGAACGAATGCCATCAGAAGTGTTCCACCTACTTGCAACAGTTCCATATCAACATCAAGTATAATACATGTATCTCCAATCGTGTCACTGACTTCCTCAGTCGGCCTCGTGTGGCTTTACGTACCACTATGCTCCATTCCTGTGGATATGAACCATCAGAGTGGCCCCAACTTTACCAACAAGATCTGGACTTCACCACCACATATCAGCTCTTGGGTACAGGAGCCACTGTCACTGATTTTCATAATCAGGACAGACTCTTATGCCACCTGGGCCATCTCTGTGTTCCTATAAGAGAGCGTGTGAAGATGATTTGGGAATCCCACTATAGTCGGGTGGCAGGATATTTTGGCGTGGAGAAAACTATGTCTGTCCTTCAGCAACATTTTTATTGGCCAAAAATTCGATTGGACGTCAGCAAGTATATCAGATCTTTCATTGTTTGTGCCATTGCCAAGCTATCCATTAATAAGTAAGGCTTATACACCCCTTTGCCTATTCCTGAGAAGCCATGGGAGTCCATCTCCATGGATTACATGTCTTGTTTGCCGACCACCAAGCATGGAAATGACTCTGTGTTTGTGATCATTGATCAGTTTTCAAAGATGGACATCCTCATAGTCTATAAGAAGACTGTCACAGTGGTCGATACTACCAAGCTCTTCTTCGAATGAGTTTGGGTGCACTTTGGGATACCACAGACCATCATCTCCGACCGAGACAACAGGTTCCTCAACACCTTTTGGTCGATTCTCTGGTCTCTGTTGGAAACGAAGCTCNCCCCAAACCGATGGCCAAACCGAGGTCGTCAATTGGATGATTGTGCACATCCTGCACATGTAAAACTCTAAGCATCCCCGTACATGGGACAAGAGTCTCCCATGTGTCCAACGCAGTTACAACAGAGATCTCCATAGTTCCACCAGCCACAACACATTTCAGGTGGGTCTGGGATTCCAACCCTTGGGACCCATTGATGATGCACTTCCTCTTTCCACCACACAGATATACTCTTCCCTTGATCATTCTATGGTCGACAAATCCACTAGATTCATTGAGTGGATTTATCACATCCACGAACAGGTCCAAGAGATTTTGCAGAAATCCAATGTTAAGAACAAGCAACACCATGATAAACACAGGGTACCACATCAGTTTTAGGTTGGCGACAAAGTCTGGTTACATTTGCAGAAGGTAAATGTCACCAAGCCCCATTGGAAGCTTCGAGCACTTTGTTATGGGCCTTACACTATCACCAAGGTTGTGGGTAGAAATACTTTTGAGCTCAACACTCCACCCTTCCTTGGTCTGCATCCAATATTCAATCTGGACCTCCTTTGGCCATATTTCCCACCATTATTGGACACCTCTGATATCGTCGAACAACTGACACCAACAACTCTCAACCCTGACTGCATGGAACAAGCATCCACTGATCAAATAGTGGACACACAAGTCAAGGGCACTTGTTAGCAGCAGATCCAACTTTATCGGATTGTCAAGGCAGGGCAACTCCTACACCAAGGAAAGTGGCTCACCCAGGGCCAAATCCAGCAGAAATTTCCTCACGTAATGGGGGGACTCAATGCAATGGAGACCATTTCTTCCTAAGGGAGGAGGATTGATCCATATAGATATTGGTGGCCACCCACCTATTCCAACTAGCTCCTCATGTCCATTTTTTGTTCAACACGTATTTCTGTACTACTTTATAATTGTGAGTTCTACACTTTTGGGTCTATTTGAAGCCTCACAAATTCTCTAGGTGGATATGGGTGGCCTCTCTCCTAATTCAACTAGCCTATTTTGGATGTTTTCATATAAGTACATCTTGTTGTACTTTCAGGGTTGTTTTGAGGCCCTAAACATTGTTTTTTTACTCACCATAGACAGATTGTAGATGGAGTTAGATTATGAATGAGAAATGTGTATTTCTCTGAAATACCTTTCCAACAGGCTATCATGCACCTAAAACAGAGGTCGTATGAAAAAGTTATGACCCTAGGAAGTTGAGGTACCAAATTACACCAACTTACCCATAGGACCCACATGACTTTTGGTGTTTCACCTTCTAGGGTTAGGTTTTTGGATGTCTAGGGTTTTGGAATTCATGAATTATATGAAAAGGGGCCTATGGAGCCTCATTGTAATCCATTCTTATCATATGGATGCATGTAGAAGCCACATCTCTTCTCAGAGATAGCTACCACCATTCGAGCAAGTTTTAGTTCTGCAGTTTTAAATTTTTAGCCTATTTCATTATTTAATAGAATATATTGTTCACTGAATATTTGTGTTATTATTCCTATCTCTGTGTTTATGGTATTCAGTCTATAATCAGTTCGTTCTGCTCCTAAATCCAGATCAGGAATGTACTGGCGATTCCAACCGCAGTACCAAGATCACAAAATCAGACGTAGGGAAGACCAGCCTCATCGCACTAAACAAGCACTAATGGGGCAGGAACCAAAAAGAGGAATGCCCAAGGCCAAGAGGGGGGAATCACCCCAACCAAGAAGAAACCACGCACACATAATAGACCACCAAGGGGGTCTACACAGGCTCCACCGCACGTAGAACGACCACCACTACACTCCACAGAAGAAGTGCACATGGACGAAATAGGTGCAGGGACACAACAAATCCCTGAGAAGGGAGGTCAAGGGACAGGGACACAGGAGATCCCTGAGGAGGAAGAATAAGGGACAGGAACCTAGTGTATTCCCGAGGCCGAAGAAACAGGGACAACCACTACAGGAGGATATTTCGAGAGGTGCATTAGTCCCGAGCCATCAACCACCCAGACGAAGCAACCAGGGGAGCACACCAGTGAAAGTTGAAAGAAGGTGAAGGCCGATAAGACATAGAGCCATATATCACTAACCCCAAATGATGTGGAGTTAGTGGAAAAAACAATCTATGAGAGACTAGATGAGGTGTGGGAAACTACAGAGAAGCATAGGGATTCAATTGCAGAACAAGTGTAAGAAGTCAAAGATGCACTGGAGAAACTACGGATCAGGGTAGCACAGACACTTAAGGAAACACCCACGTAGCCTAAGGAAGGAGTGCTAGTGCCTGATACAGTGCAGTTTGCAACACATCTGAGCACTAATTTCATCTTCACACCGGAGATGATGTTCATTGATGAAGAAACAATGCAGAAACTCCACAGAGACATCAAGACATTGGATGTGGCATTGGCCAAGATTCTAACAAAATCACTGTACAAAATTTAGGTGAGTGTCGTGCAGGAAATTCAGTCTATAGAAAGAGTGGATGCCACAAACCTATAGGTAGCCCAGACCGAGAATATATCGATGAAGGAAGCCCTCAGCCTTGAAGCACAATAGAAAGAGAGAGTGCAGGAGAAAGTGGAGGAGATGGAGCAACAAATCCACATGTTGTTTCAAGGAATTCCCGAAATCACAAGCGAGGAGGCAGGGTTTTCAGAAGAGAAGTTGTGCAGGATAGAGAAGACTATCCAGGAATACAAGGAGAATATCAAAGAGTTGGAGGAGTGTGTCACACCCACTACTCCTCCAGAAGTTAGAGCATAGAGGGAACATGAGGCAACAACAGTTGCGGAGGGAATCGGCCAAAGAATACAGATAGTCGTCGAGCTATTATAGAGGAGCACGCATATTTGGACTCACCTCTTAGAGGATGGGAGCCTCCTGGAACTCCAAGAGAATGAAAATCAACTCCACGCAGTAATGGCAGAGGTGAAGCAGCGACATAAAACAATGTCACTGCTGGAGAAGATAAAAATGACCACCGAGTTGAAGGCCCTGCAGTTGGAAGAGAAAGTGTTGCAAGCATAGAACACAACAAGATAGGCATTGTTGGAACCCCTACAATAAAAGGAGAAGAAGTTGGTCATGGAGAGTGACAAAGCTAAGAAGAACATTGAGTAGATTCGATCCGAAGGAGGAGAGATACTATAGTCTCCTATAACAGAGCAGGTGATCACTGCTATGGCTGACAAGAGCAGTCAGGCTCAACAACAGTGCCAATAGATAATGGAAATGTATGACGCACTGCAGCAGGCAGTATCTGAAGCAAGATGAAAGCAGTGACAGTTGCAAGTCAAGCAGTGACTCAGGATGAGTCACGATGTCAGTGTTGGGGGCCTATTGTGCATAGGCCCATTTTAGGGAAAAGGCATGACATGGAGGAAAGACAGTTGGTAGAAAATCATGCGAGGCATGCATGGAAGAAGAAGGGAAAGAAAGACAATTGGCACAAAAAGCAGTGGAAGAAAGTGCGCATGCAAAGGAGAGAAATGCACAAGGCCAACATGCAAGAAGACCTAACTAGGTTAGGGTTTTGGTAAGAGAATGTAATGGTTGATGAGACAGAAATAGATATAAATAGACACTTAGGAGGTCTAAGGGGGGTTCGGTGTCTTTGCTAGTTTTTCTATGTGTTACTCGCATGAGATAAAGTAACAGGTCGATAACATGACTGTAATCTAATACCTTGTTGTAAGTTTTTGAGTTGTAGGAGAGAATAGTAACTAGACCTTGAGGGTTAGATCGCATGTTGAGGATCTTGGTGTGATATAGTCAACCTTGTAAAGGTCGAGGAGTCTTTTTTATGAATGTCTGAATGGAGTTTTAGTGCACGAGACAGCATATATGAAAAAACTATAATAAAAGAGCTTAAGAGCCAAATCTTTGTGGATGTAGCCCAGGAGGGGGTGAACCACAGTAAATCATGTGTTGTGTGGAATGCTTATTGTTTATATATTTGTTGTCAATGGTTAGATCTTATATGACTGCCTTGATGAAGTAGTTAGATCTGATTGATTTACATGCATGAATAAAGAATGACATTCTAGCTAATATAGATGAATGACAATACATTGATTTAATAATTAGCTAGAACTCTCAACACGCAGCTAACAGATCCCCATTCAATCCTGGACTGCAAGAACCTGAGTATTGCAGTCACCCATTAAGACTATCTCGAGTGAGACTACACAGTGCACTCTGTGTATTGTGCTTCCTTCTAGTTTACCACGAGGGTCGATAGTTTTAGAGGCTTTTGTTGGATCCCTAGTAGACCTAAACCTGGGTCAATCACGTTAAAGGTATAACTCAGAGATAAACAACCAATACGAAGTGCAAAGGGAGGATTACACAATGCATTAATTCCAATCCCACAATTAGTCTAGACTGTTGATCATCACTTGCCAATATATCTATGGTTGGCATCAATTCCACTACCAACGAGCAGTTTCCATTGCGGAACTCGACGATAGTTTTAAACTTCATTCTAGTTGGGACCCCACAATCATCCATGATCATTGATCTACTCAAGGATCACTCTCAACCGTTGGATCAAGTTGAGTGGACGAACAAAGTAAGCCATAAAGAAGGACCATCAGATCTAGAGAATACATGATGACCATTAGATCCAGGAGGAGGACATGTGCCACATCAGAAGATACACATCAGTAAGACCACGTTAGCAAGGACATGTGGCACAATCAGATAATGACAAGTGTCAATATGAAATTGGCATTTCATGTACATGTAAGTCCCAAATCTAAGTGACACATGGAATCCACTCAGCCAATGCCAATTCAGCAGTGGCATCAGCAAGTTATGCCACTTCGGGAGTATGTACTTTGGGTGAAACCAGTTTCTAACACTAGTAATTTCCCGAAGCGTCGAAGTCCTATGTTAACGCTAATCGTTGATCTAATTCGGGAGCGTTATCAACCATTGATCAAGTACAGTGGAAGGATAGAGTAAGTGTAAACCATGAAGTGATGCTAACCCTTGATCTACTTCAGAGATCGTTCTCAACCATTGAAGGTTTTGGACACGTGTCTTTGATTTGGGAGGTTTAATGATTGCAAAGATTGGAAATCATTGAACGCCGAAGTTTCGAAGTGAACGAGAACCGTTCATCATGCAAATAAAAAATTGATTTTCCAATCTACTTCGGTAAAATATTCTTTGGGGGATTTGAAAGATTACAAAGGTTGGAAGTCGTGAAGGATGAAGTCCCAAAGTAATGGCAGTAGTCCATCTCATCATGTGATTAAAACGTGACCGTCGATATTGACAAGTGATCAAGCTCTTATATCCTAGTGCCTGGTCACCACCTACGGTTGTATGGAATAAAGAAATAAGGGTAAAAGAAGAGGAAGCGCTTGAATTAATAATCCCGTGGTTCTACACCTATGGTCATATGAAAATGGTTTGAAGGAAGTGCCTCATACAGATTTCATCTTTGTAATTCGACAAAGGATTAACACCATAAAAATACATCGAATAGATGAAAAGATCGAATATTATATGTTGACGAATGGAGGACACAATAGAAGCATGAGAACGATATAATGAGTCAATCCATGTCTATGATCAACTCATGAAGATAAAATAACCGACACACAGTCATGATTAAGAGAGTTAAGTCATGAGCATTATGAATAAAAGATAAAAGGAAAAATGATATTATTTAAAGTTTAAATTTATCATTTAAATGAAAAGGTGCTATGGTTCAATATCAAAATATGCAATGATTCGAATTCACACCAGTTGGAAGACTATATAAACAAGAAATAATAGTGAGAATAAAGTGTAGTTGAATTTGTTGAAGTATATATATTTATATATAATGGATTGAATGAAGGTTCATTCTATCAGGTTGGTGCCTATTTACAAGTTGGGTCTTGTATGAGGGTTGGATTCCTCACATATCAATTGGATCTAAGATCAACAAGCTGGGACTTGCTATGAGTGTTGGATTCCTCATTTCTCAGTTGCATCTGAGAACTACAAGTTGGGTATTGTAACAGAGAGTTGGGTCTCTCATATTTTCTTGAAGTTGAAGATATTCAAAGATTGATCTTATGTATTCATTCAAGTTAAATAAATAAATAAAATGTTTATTCTTTTATATATTGGTTGAGAAAATGAAATAAATATATGGTGTTCAGTTAATTTATGAAAAGTGGAAAATTGTCCAAAGTTTTGTGACATTGATTCACCCTCCCCCCCTCTCAGTGTCCAGTGTCCATTTCAACAACTTGTTCTTTATAGTTACCTTTTTTAATTGTCTGAAGTCAATATACAACCTCAATGTCACATCTTTATTCTTCACAAATAAAACTGGGGCACCCCAAGGTGACACACTTGGGCATATATACCCCTTCTTCCAAATATCTTAAAGTGCATTTTCAACTCCTTTAGCTCTGGTGTACTCATCCTGTATGGAGTCTTTGATATTGGAGTTTCTCCAGGAATTAAGTTTATAGAGAAATTGTTGGCACACAGGGGCAGACCCAGGTTTCAACGCTTCAACAAGGCACCAACAAAACCCTAACTACCATCCCTTTCGGCAACACCTGCAAAGAAGATGAAGTCTCACCTGAGGTAGAGGTAGGGGGTGGTTGCAAGACTCAAGTATCTACAACCTAGCTGGAACAAAGATCTGTGATTACAACACCTTAACATAGCACTTATCAATTATCATTCATTATTATTTAACTTTTGTTCACAGCGCAGGTAAACCCTAATTATAGAACATCGTAGTATTCAACCAGATCTAATACATTCAAGCACTAAGCACATCAAAATAGGTTAGATCTAGCATTCATTCATATTACTCAGCACTAAGCTATCATATTAGATTCATCTAAACATATATTATTACACTAAGAATAAATCACATGAATAATCTGGCGACCATAAATCACAAAGCAACCATAGCACATGATATACGTGGTTCACCGCCAGACTGGGGCTACGTCCACCAAATCTTCTTCTCTTTATTGTCTTATTTCAATCATCTACATCCACAGAGCCATAAAATCCTACTCTTCATAGGAAAGGAGAGTTGCGTGAACTTCGCTATATCCTCCTTCCCCGAGCTAGGTTACAGCACAAATCCCTCTTACAATCTACACAAGCTTCTTACATCCAATTGCACTTAGCTCTGCAAGTGTTCAACACAACATGCACAAAGCATTTACAACTATCACTTGCACTTAGCACAACACGACTTGTCTCTCTACTTACATCGCCTAGCTACTTATTTATACATTAGAAAAAGGGCCTAAACATGGGTAAACCCATGGGCTGACATCCCCATACCCGTTACATAAACCCTAACCCCAAAAAGTTCCATAAAAGGTGACGAGATCCCACAATCTCCACTTCAACTTGTGCTCCGTCTTCGACCAACCTGGAAAAATCCCAATATTGGTCAAAACATGACCAATGTTTCCACAAAACCTGGTCAAGGGCCAACAGGCCGCTAACACTCACTTGTGACTCGTCCCGAGTCACTTTGATCTGGGTAACTCTGCTTCAAATGCCTTGAGCTTGGATTGAGCTGATTCGACTTGCTGCTTCGCCAAGACCTCCTATTCGACGAACTTCTAAATAAATGCCTCGTTCATAGGTCCTTCCAATCGTTGTTCAACTGCGGTGACTACTTGTTCTAGTTCTTCTCCCCATACTTCAATCTCCTCAAACAGTAGGCAAGCTGCATCCTGGACAGGCTGGAGATTCTGAGTCACTTCCATGAATTTTCTCTATATGGCATGGAACTGTTGCTGAGTAGTGCATTGTTCCTGGGATCTTTTCATCCTCTCAACTACTGAAAGGAGATTCAACTGCGTTTGAACTGATGTTTCTTGCTGCTTTGCCTCTTGGATTTGTGACTCCAGTGTTTTTAGTTGAGGGTCCTCTGTAAGTCGCTCATAATTCTGTGTACTTCTACTACTAAGATGTTTACATTCCAAAGCTAATGATTTGATTATATCAACTGTGCTTCGGGCAATTTCTTCTCTTTGGTCTCGCACGTCCCACAGAGTGCTTGGCACTGTTTGTAGCTCTAGATCTGCTATCCTATGTTGAAGTTGTTGGATGGCTTTAGCAAGCTTCGCTACTTGATTCTCCACTGGGTATTTCTCTATTTGATCTAGGCCCATCATAGAGAGAAGTTCTTTGTTGACTTCTTCTTTGACTCCGACCTTCTTTGCGAGCAGTTGTTCTTTCTCCTTCTGAATTTTCACTCTATCTTCTATGAAATTCGCTTGGAGGGCGTATTTTTCCTGCTGTGCAACCTAACATTTCTCTATGACTTCCTCTTGTACTTGCTTCAGATCCTCTGTGGCCTATTCTTTTTCTTCTTGGACACAGCGAAGGAAAGCTTCAATCGCATTTGTTAATCTGCGGAGTTGGGCAGGATCATCTCCTAGCTCTGTTTCTTTTGATGGCGAGGGCACAATAGACATTGCGTGGATGGAGTGAAGGGATTGTTTTACCCCTCTCAGCTCTGCTTCAATACGTTAGTACATGGTTTCTTGTTTTTCTTCACTGCACTGTAAAATATCTTCTAAGGTATCGGAGAAAATAGTGATGATTAGGTCGATATCATCCATCGTGAGCACAGTGAAACGGTGGTTTATTAGATTTGGACTTCTTTCATGATGTAGGTTTCGTGGGGGATAAATTTATCTTATTGGATGTCTCCGCTTCATCAATGGGATCTCTAAGTGGTGTTACTTTGCCTTGCTTCTTCTTATCTTCTTCTCCCTTGTCTGCTTCCTTGTCTACTTCGTCATCACCTCCTCCTCTAGGCAATTCTGAAGCAGTCTCTTATGATGCACTACTCAGCTATTGTACCTCTTCTGTCTTCTTCCTTCTGCTACTTCTAGGTACATCATATTCTTCGCGGGTGACCACCAGGCTTCCGAGTAGGTCGGGGTTAGACAGTTCGGCCTGGTCAACTAGGACAAGGAAATTTGTAGGCCATTCCTTAGTGATTTCTTCCATGTCCTCCTCTGTAAGCTTGAAGTAACTCTGCAACTCTTCTTTATGTTCATATGCATGCACAGTGATATAAATAAAGTGTCTATCTGCGTGAAACCTCCCATAGGTCCTGAACCTTTGAAGGGTGTTCGGTGTCATATGGGGAAAGGACTCAATAGCCCTCTTCAATTGTAGGTAATAGGTGTGGAACACTGCGTTCGACTGCTTTGTTTTCCCATGTCACTTGAGTACTAGAGCGTGGTGAACTTCACAGCTAAGTGTTCATATGGTTCGATCTCAGGGAAGGTCTCATCTTCCAGCATCTCCCAAGCAATGAATGCAATGAGCATCAACAACCAACTGAAGTGGAACTCGTAGCCTTGATCCTGAGATTCGCAGAAATATTGTTCTAACTAGTTGACGAGGTATATCTCCCAGTTCATTTGTAGTCCTTCTATGCATTTTTTGGCGAGGTCAACGACAAACCCCGTATCCTGTGTGGGTCTGCTCTTTCTTACTAGCTTACCTGCGATCAACTGCCAGGCTAGGTGCACTATGCCATTATGGATGGAGGCTACCTTGTAGCCTCACTTCCCCTTTTCCACATCACCATAGGTATCTTTAATTGTCTGTGCCAAGGCACGGTCTGCAGCCTTCCCTGGGTAAAAATCTTGTGGGTGTGGCCATTGCATGCTTAATCTGGTGATCTGATGGATCAGTGCCAGATCGATGGTGATGCGTCTGTCTAGCCACATATAACCGTCATGGAAGCTCGACAATAGGAGCTTAACGCACGCGTTAACCTCTTGGTGCCTTCCAAAATGGGGTATTTTCATCACATTCAGAATAGTGGACCTCGCGATGTACATAGTCCATGGTTGGGGGATGATCTTCGACTTCTTCCCCTTCGTCCTAGTCAAATATTTATGGGGTACAATCATGTTGTAGTTATTTCGATCCCCTAAGTTATAGTCGTTGATATTTAGCGTCATAATCTTATCCAATTGAGGATTGCCTATGTGTATCCCCTTCAGGAGGTACATAGTGATTAAAGTGTAATCGAAGTCCCTCGAGACACTATCACGACTCATTGCACCAGCCAGAGGTGGCATGTAGTCGGGCAGGATCGATGGGATTAACTTTGCATTCGCCAAGTCATCGCGATGCTTGGTTCATTTCTTGGTTTCAACTCGGGATGGTCCAGATCCAAGAGCAGTCAACGGGGAGGCTTGCACTCCTCACATCGATGAAGTTTGAATTCCAATGGACATCACCTTTTTAGCCATTAGATCGATTAGTATTTCCTCTACTGACTTTTCCACAGCGCTGAGCTCGCTCAACATACAGACGCAAGATCGAATATCTCAGGTCGATGAACAAATGTTCAAAATAATAGAGAGGGTGGTGAAGTCTCAATAGGCATAGTGCGATAACAATGAGTTCTCTTGTTGGCTCGAATATAATTTGCAAAAGTTTTCTCGGTGCAACAGTTGATGGAATAAGTAGATAACGATGTAACAAATCCCTCCAACGAACAAGAAACCTTCATCAATGTAGTTATGTCTGTTATGGCATGGTCCCAATGGTCCAATGGTGAGATTTTGGATCATAATTGTTGTTATAACCATTTGAGAGCATGAATATAATGGTCATAATGCCTCCAACGTTTATATTTCTTCGCCATGGCGAAGTGCCAATTTGAGTTGTTCTGATATTCCAGCAAAGTTCAAATTCTGGACACCTTCCTTCTGCGAAGTCTTCTCTGGAACTTCCTGTAGTTTCTCTAACTTTGCTTTCTTCTTGCTGATCTTCCTAGCCTTCTTCCCTATGATCCGTGTCTTGGTATTCCTCTTTCCATTCTGATTCTTATCTCCTCTTGGCATAGTAACTTCGTGTTGTTGATGATATTTCCTAGGGTTCAAGGGAAATACTTCTTCTTTGTCTAGGGTAGGTGCCCTACTCTCTTGTACAGATAGGTGTTTCAAGTCTTCCTATGTTCTTTCAACTTTGACATCCAAGTCTCTCGTTCTGAACAACTTTGACCTGTTCTCTTGTTCTTCAATCAAATGCGTTATTCTCCTAGTCATGAAATATCTTAGTTCTTGCTTTTTATGTTCTAAATATTCTTCTTCTTGGTTTCTTTGGATCTGATCTTTCTCAATCCAAGTTTTTCATAGAAAAATAACAAATGGGGCATTGTTCTCAACAAACTTAATGACCTCAAATTCTTCCTCTGTTGAAGTTTCATGAGTATCCATAGATATCTAGATAAGTCTTCCACATAGGTCTATCAACTTTCCTCTAAATAATCCTATTCCTCCCAATGAAGGAATCATAGCAAGCTTTCCCAAGATTTCCCAAGTTCTTTCTCTCATGATATTCACCCATGTTTCCTCATTTAGAACACAGTCTATGTCGAAGTCTCCTATTCTTGTTTTTATGCACTCTTTTTCTTTTAAGATCTCTGATAGATTGGTGTCTCTGTGATTATTAAGGGTTTCTTTCATATGTAATAATACAGTCTCTAATCCTTTCTAGGATTCTATCCTATCCTTAGTTTCTTGACCTTCCTCAGGGTTTTCTTGTCTCATATTCATCTTTTCAACTTTAGCAATCATTCTAGGGAAATTCAAAACTTCATGGTCCATAGCTTTACAACAAAGACAAATAGGGTTTCTACCAGTGCATTCCTTATCCAGATGTCCCAGTTTTCTGCAACTGTGACAAAGGGTTAATCATCTTTTTATCTTAAATGATCCCCAGCCTTTCCTTTACTGCACACTAGGATCAGAGTAACCAACCTACAAAAAAAAAATTCTAGGATCCTGCATCCATTTATTAGTCCAAAAATCCTTTCTATGCATAAGAATAACATATCTTTCACAATTTCTATCAGATCTACTCATATCAGATCTTCTTTCTTCTAGTTGTGCCCTAGTTTTCAGATTAGGACAAAATTTATCAGACATACCTAGATCCATACTCTTGAAACCAAAATTTCCACTTATCTTACCTTTATCAGAGAACAAAGCCTCAAGATCTTACCTCTTTTATTCATATCTGACTTTTCTTCTTAGCATAGAGCTTTACCAGTCAAGTAGAGTACTGCACACTAGGGGAATAGATCTACGCACTGAGCTTTCTCTTTTCTTCAGTTCCAAGCAATCACAGTTTCAGGTCCCGACAACATAACCATTTGTTTGCACACAGGGGCAGACCCAGGGTTCAACGCTTTAACAACACACCAACAAAACCCTAACTACTGACCCTTTCGGCAACACCTGCGAAATAGATGAAGTGCCACCCGAGATAGAGGTAGGGGTGGTTGCAGGACTCAAGTGTCTGCAACCTAGCTGGGACACAGATCTATGATTACAACAACTTAACAGAGAACTTAGTAGTTATCGTTCATTAGTATTTAACCTTTGTTCACAGCGCAGGTAAACCCTAATTACAGAGCAGTGCAATATTCAACCAGATCTAATACATTCAAGCACTAATCACATTAAAATAGGTCATATCTAGCATTCATTCATATTACTCAGCACTAAGCTATCATATCAGATTCATCTAAACATATATTATTACACTAAGCATAAATCACATGAATAATGTGGAAACCATAAAGCACAAATCAACCATAACACATGATATACGTGGTTCACCCCCAGCCTAGAGCTATGTCCACCAACTCTTCTTATTTTTATTGTCTTTTGTCAATCATCTACATGCACAGATCCACAAAATCCTACTCTGCATAGGACAAGAGATCTGCACACACTTCGCCAGATACTCCTTCCCCAAGCTAGGTTACAACACAAATCCCTCTTACAATCTATGCAAGCTTCTTACATCCACTTTCACTTATCTCTGCAAGTGTTCAACACAGCATGGACAAAGCATTTACAACTATCACTTGCACTTAGCACAACACCACTTGTATCTCTACTTACATCGCCTAGCTACTTATTTATACATTACAAAAAGGCCCTAAAAATGGGTAAACCCATGGGCCAACATATCCATACCCGTTACATTATCCCTAACCCCAAAAAGTTCCATAAAAGGTGACAAGATCCCATGATCTCTGCTTCGAATTGTGCTCCATCTTCGACCAACCTGGCGAAGTCCCAATATTGGTCAAAACATGACCAACATTTCCACAAAACCTCGTCAAGGGCCAAAAGAAATCAATATCTCTCTTTGGGGGTAGTCCTGGTATCTCCTTGAACACATCCTCAAAATCTTCCAAGACTGTGTGATCCTCTAGATTTGGCACCTTATCCTTAGGTGCTTCATCCATATGGGTTGAAAATATTTGGTAGCCCTTCCTGTAACACTTCTTCAACTGCATTGTTGAGATCTCTCGGATAGTAACTACCCTAGGAATTCCTTGGATTGTTCTTTGGTTCCCTTCCTCATTCAAGAAAGTGAATGCCTTGTTATGATAGTCTAAAACAACATGGTGTTGGTCTAACCAATCCATACCAATTAGACAGTCATATCAACCCAATGGAAGGATGTTCAAATATGCCTTGGTACTTAGCCGATTCATGTCCACTGGACATGATTTAAACAACTCAAAAACTTTTCTCTTGGCTCTTGTAGCCAATTGTACCAACCAAGATTTCCCATGCTTGCTTCTTGAAAATTTAAATCTTTCCACAACTTTAGGATCTATGTAACTATGACTAGATCCCGAGTCTATTAAAATAGTAAAATCATGTTTATTGATCATACCTTCTACTTCAATCATCTATGATTGAAACTCTACTTTCTTGTTGTCCAGGGATTCATAGATCCTTGGAACACTTCTTCCCATGTATTCCACTGTTTCAGTTTGCTGTACATTGTGGAAAACTCTCACTTTGTCACTTTGTGAGGACAATCCCTATACTTATGGTCTCCTTTACAACCCCAACATTGAATGGGTGTTTGCCTTGGCCTTTACCCACCTACCTTAGCGATGTTGTGCTCTCTAAAGGATGGTTGTCCTTGAGGACTATTTCTGAAAAATGGTGGCTTGTTCCCATTCTTCCTGTGTTCCCTCTTAAACTTATTTTTGTCTTCCTAAGCTCTTTGGAAAGTAGGCTTTCATTTATGCTGATCGTATAAGAACTTGGATATCCCTATGGTTTCCTCCAAAGTCTTGGGATCGTCATATTGCATCTTGTCACTGATAAAGGATGTCATCCCACTCAGATACCTCTGAATCTTAACGGTCTCATCCTTGATCAAGGAGACATACTTCAATAGTTCTAAAAATATCCTTTCATACTTGTTGACACTTGAATCCATTAGGAATGAAACAGAAACCTCACAAGGATGTGAATCCTCTTGTGTTTGTATAGAGGTGGTACTCCCCTGCTTGATATTTGTAAAATGTGGGACTTTTTAAAGAAGTTCGTCAAAGAAAAGTAAAATAGATATGAAAGAAAACGAAAAATGTTTTTATTTTTCTTTTAAAAGTTTTTTCCTCGGAAAGGACCAGGAAACATACACATTCATACATTTAAAGTAAATAAACAAAAATTCCTCACATCCATCATAGTAGGGTTAAAGATTTCTGATCACATAAAAAATTAAAAGAAAACGATCTTCATGCATAAGAGAATTTTGACAGAGTGATACATGGGTATCTCAAATGAATATGATGGTAGATCAACCTCAAATACTTTATAGTAAAAAAAATTGGGTTACTAAGTACAATTGAGATTGTTCCCAAAATAGCTCTCTTGGAATTTCTACAAAATATATAGGTCAATACATATTCTCTAAAATTAAAATGTGTTTGTCATAATGACTGGTATTGGGGCTCTCGCGGACCATAAAGAAAATATATATAAGAATGAAATTCGTAGAAAGAAGAAAGTGGGTGGTAGAAGACAACAAGACCTGGTAAGAAGAAAAAGGAAATTACCAGTCTTCGATTAAACCTTTCTATTTAAAGAGGTGGAGTAACTGGATGAAGAGCTTGATAAGGACATAAAGATGTGATTAGTGTGAAATTACTATGATGTTATCTCCCCCTTTTTCACTTTCTCGTTGATGTCCTTTTATGGATTTCCTCGGTGGTTATAGGAACCATCTCAACTGTCCTTTTCCCTTTATCGATAAGTTTGTTGACAACCTTCTTAAACCACTCCTCGATGTAGCTCCTCATTGGCGCCACATTGATTTCATGCCAGATTTTTATATTGAAGATCTCTCCTTCCAAGTCCCTTAGATTAATAGAAATGTTCCACAAATATTCTTCAATATATTGATTTTTAATCTAATAATCAACTAGCCAATTTTCCACATCATCTTCACTATATTCGAGAATGTCGTAGAATGTTTCAAATGATAACCCCTTAAAGATCTCAACTTGTTCATCAAATGCTTGCTTGTTTAAGAACAACGATTTGAGTATCAATTTGGGGTCTTGGACCTCATTGGTGCTCCCATCTATATCTATCTCAGTTAGCCTTTTGAATAATTATTCTCTTCTGGTTATGGCCTGGTTGCATGCTTGGACAATAATATTCAAGTTTTTTACCTTTTCCTTCCAACATGCATTTGGTTGTTTTAACCGATTTGGAGAAGGGATATCCTCCTCTCTTATTCTCAACTCTGTCATATTTGTAACTTTAAAACCAAATGGTACAATGACATCGAGATAGAAACCTTCCTCTTTTTTCAAGTTTGCTTGCAGATATTCATGAAAAGTGTCTGCTCTCATTCCAAAAGAGACCATGCTCTTTGAAATCTCCCAAGCCTCTGTTATTAATTCCATTATTTTCTTGATATTCTTCTCCACATATCCCTGGGATGATGTGAGGAGGTTTGTCAATCCTTTTAATTTTAATGCAGATGTGGTAGGCCCAATCATTGCTAAAAGACTAGCAAGTACTGGAAGAGGCATTAAATCTTCCTCCAATTCTTTGATTCGCCCCTTTAATCTGACATTCTATGCTTCAAGGTCTCCAATAGAATTATCTAGAGCATCTCTAGTTGCTCGGTGTATTTGGGAAATTTGGGAAGGTTGCATGTTCCGTAGGTTAATTTCTGAATGAGATTTACCCTTTTTATTCTTTACATCTCTTTTCTCAATAATCAAATTTGTGGACTCGCTGTAAAAAAAAAGCTCTGAAATACAAAAGTCTCCTCTTCGTCAAAGGTATCGTTCTCAATTATTTCCATATGAGGGTTCTGGTGAACAATGTTCTCTATCTGGTCAACATTGGGGAACATTTTCTCGATGTCAATTTCGAGTTCCATATCCTCTAGGAAGAGGTCATGGATGTCTCTTTTACCTCGAGGTCCCTCCTCTTCTTGCACAATGTTTTTTCTTTTCTTCCTCAAGGGAATTTTATGAGAACTTTCAATTTTTCCGGAAGGAGGGTTCTTATATCCTCCTCTACCTAAAGAACTATGGGTTACTTTCTTAATTTGGTGGGTCGTTGGAGCGTTGCTCCGAGATGTTGTACTCTTTGGAGTGATAGTCAGGGATTGGGTACTTTTCTCACCCGGACCTTTTCCTCTCTGTTTGTATGACTCATTGGTGTTGAGTATCGTTTCAAGGTCGTCAGTGTCATGAGAAAGAGTTCCATAAGTATTGTCTCCATATTCATTCAGACTAGCATTAATGAAAGAATTGTTGAAACCAACAGCCAATAGAGGTTCTACAAAAATACCACTAGGGTCGAACCCTTTTACTTTTTCAACATATTTTAAATTGAGGCTCTGGAAGTGGCCCGCGAATTCATCAATCCTGTTCATATTTTTTAATATGAACTCCCCAACTTTCCAAGGCAAAGGTAAGTTTTTTTTTTTCTCTTTTCATGGAAAAAATGAAACCAGTAGTTGTGCTTCCTTGTTATTTCTACAACAAACATTTGTGAGATAGTGGCACAGAAGAAAGGAAGGATTTTTCTTGGACCAAAAATCCTATATCATTATAATTATCCATTTGTTCTAGTGTCTCCTTCCTATCTAGGAACTTACTCTCCTAGTCAGACACCTGGGGAGTGTCTTTTCCAAACAACAAATCTTTAAAAATTGAGACAAAATCATTAAAAACTTCATAAAAATGTTGGGAGGCCTTGTACCTCCATAACTATGATATCTTAATGGCCATGCTTGCTACTTTATATATATCACATGAATCCACTGTGTATTGTGCATGGCCATGGTCATTATTCATAATTTTATATATACCATGGATCTGCAGTGTACTTGATTTGGCATCCATTCTTACACCACTCTTGAGAAAGGGTATGCCCGACTTGGGAAGAGAATACTATTACTTGATATTGGCTAATGGTTTCTATTTCTGAAATAGTTTTCTCAGGAAAATTCATGGATTACTTCATTGCATCCTTGCCTCTCATACTTATAATGTATTTCATCCATCACTTTCCCTTCTGACCTCACACATTAGGGGGAATTTGTTATAGCACAAATTGCCACATCTATGCATTTGTGACATGGCCCAACCTTTTTCCCTAGATTGCTAATCAAAATCCCAACTTCCCTCATCAAAGCCACTCAATAAGCGTGATTTTTTCTTATATTAGTGGGTTTCCTTTGTGCAACACACGAAAATTTGTGCCTTTCTAGTTTGCAACATGCAGATTCCCTCAAAAAATGTGAAAAATAAAATAATTCCACATTTTTGGGTGGGGATTTCAGTTGGGCTCATTTCCTAAGCTCCCTGAGCCTGTACCCAACATAATTCAACTTCCTTAACCTCTCAAGGATGTTATAAATGCACCATTGGGGGTATGGATGAGGAAGACGAACTAAGGTGCAAGATCATGCTAGCAAAATTTAGCAAGATTCCATATAGCTTTTCATTCTCCGGGTAGCATCCCATACCTGGAAACTCCTTTTATGTTGTTCCTTCCTTCTCTATATAACTACAGGGTGTGTTCCTATCCCTGTTGAGTTATCCAAGGAAGAGACTCACCACTGAGTTGATGCTTGAAGGTATTTGGATGAACCTAGGGAAATTGGCTTCAAACCAGTACCGAAGGTTGAATCAGGTTGTAACTACAATTCTCACATTGTTGTTAATAAAAAATTTCTCTCTCCCTCATATCATGTGTTTATTGGTTCATTGTAATGTTATATGTTAATGTCTTTCATATATACTTGAATTTATGCACATGATATATGCTATTTGAATGATGACTACTTTGTAGCAGCCTATTCTTGGTTTCCTATTACAGGCTAGTTCTGGCGTAAATCAAGAGCACTTCAAGAAGCAAAAGCAGGGATTGACATCGAACAAAGGATTCAATGTCTGAGGCCTCTCCTTATTTATTTCTCTCTCTTCTTTTAAAAAGTAGTTATTTATTGTATGCATTGATATAAATGAGGGTAGGTTCTGTCTTCTTAATTCAGTCTTGCTCTATTGTGATATGACCCAAAGTCATGGGGGAAAAATTATCCGGATTATTTTCAGAATGAAATGAAATCAGAGATATTACAATGAGATACACATAAAAAATTCCAGAAATAGATAAATACAACAATACATGATTTCAATAAATGAACTAAATGTATAGAGACTGTAAAAATACAGAGTGTAAGACTCGCTAGAATGGTGTCAGCATTATCTCCGAGAAGAGATGTGATGGCTACGCTCATTCACAAGAAGATTATTATGATAAACATGAATTCCAAAAACCTAGACATCCAAAAACCTAACCCTAGGAGATGAAGATCCAAAAGTCATTGGGTCCCATTGGGGTAAGTTAGTACATTAACTTTCTAGGGTCGTAACTTTTTCATACGATATCCGTTTTAGGAGTGTGATAGCCTGTTGGAAAGGTATTTTAGAGAACTACACATTATGTCATAAAAATTTAACTGTGTCTATGGCTTGACTATTGAAATCCAATAAAACACTATTTAGATCCCCAAAATGGACTTGGAAGTACATAAAGATGTACTGACATGAAAAATTCCAAAATAAGCCAGTTGGAATATGTGGGAGGCCACCAATATCCACTTGGATGTTGTGTAGGGCTTCAGGACAACCCCATAATTTCATAATCCATAATTACAAAGAAATTTACCCATTATAGAGAAACGTGATGAACTAATGACTGTCAATATGATCCAGTTGGAATTTGGAACAGGTGAGTGGCCATCAATATCCACCTAGATCAATCCTCCCCCCTTAAGAAGCAATGGCCTCCATTGCGTTGAGTTCCCAGGGAAGAGGGGAAATCATTTTCTAAATATGAATCTTGGTGAGTTGTGTGTCATGTAGGAGAATTTTCATTTCTTGGTCTGTGGAAGGATGTCGCGAACTTGTTGCTGGCGGGGTTGAATATGTTCCACCAACCTGTTGTCTCTAGGCTTGACGGGGAATTGTGTAGGCACCATCGTAGGTGAAGAAACAATATCTTCTTTCTCTTTGCAATCTAATTCTGCTGGATAGAAGGTGTTGATGTTGCAGTGGTTGTAGTGTCTTTGTGTGCATCTTTTGAACAAACTATGAAAAGGATGAATTTTGCAGTATGAGAGATTACCTTGCAGCATTTTTTTGGTGGAACAATAGTCAAAACTACCTCTGGTATCCTATAGAGCTGACCCCTGGAGTAATAATGACACTACGGGGTCAAGATTCATAAACAACATAGTGTTTCTACATATATGGTTGGCCTAAAACAACATCACATACATCAAGAGGGGAAACATCACACACTACCTCATCCGTGAAGGGATGTATGCCATAGGATAGGCGACACTGTTGGTTGACACAGAGATCTCATCTGTGGTTAACCCACCCGATGTTGTATGGTTGCGGGTATGGTGTTTTCGACAAACCAAACCATTTGAGGACCTCGACTGAGATGAGTTTCTTCTGGATGTCTCTATCAATAATTAAATGCAACGAGGTCTCCTTCACCCACATATGTGAATGGAAGAGGCACTCCCCCTCTTCAGGATCTACTGGTTCTTCTAGTTGAATTGTTACAGTCACAACAATAGAAGTGGGGTCTGCGTCAATGATCTATTTGTTTTCAATATTTTATGGATCATATTATGAATCAAGGTTTTGCTCCTTGTCTTTGACCTAGGCCACCAATGACTATTTCAAGTGACATTTATCGATGTTTTTCCAGGGGATTTTGTGGAAGTCACACCACTTCCCATTGTCATTCTTCATCTTCCCTTTACCCTTCTTTTCCTATGCCTTGGACTGGTTGTTTGGAGGTTTTTGGTTAGGGTTGTCTTTATCATTCTTTGGTTGTTGCGTATTTTCATACCCAAACTCCCATTTGTTTTGGTGCCTAAATTTCTGCTCGATTTTGACAGCATATCGATACGTAGCTCCCATGTAACCCCCTTGTTTCCCCCATCTTGTAATTAATTGTTCATTAGGATTACCATGATGTGGCATGGGAACACTTTAAATGTATTATTGTTTACTTGCCAATAACTGACTATGGGGGTGAAGCCTTGAAAGTACTAGCCTTGATATCACTAGAGGAACGAATGTGCAAATGATAAGAGAACAATTAATAAGAAAAGGACCGATGGTTGAACCCTCAACCACCCCCATGAATGGAAGCATGGTATAGCTACAGAAGGTCATCCCAAAGTACCACAGATTTTGGTAGACCCAAACGGACCCAGGTTTCCTTCTAACAGAAGGAACAAGATAGGAGGGATATTTGTGCAAGGCACGCCAGAGAAAATAAAGAGAAGAATGGAGAACAGGAGGAACACTCACCAACAAAGAACAAGTCGAAGGCCATGAGTTTGATGTGGAGAAATCATATGATAACCCTCATTGAGGCCATGATAGAGAGAGAGAGATCTCTGAGAGTATGCAGGAACAAGATCTGAGTAGAAGGATGCGAGCTTGATGCTGAGGAAGCATCTGATAAACCTCCCAAAAGATGTGAAAGAGAAAGGATCTATGAGAATTCACATAAATTCCCTGGTGATATCATGGCTTGGAATGGGGGTGGCCAGAGCGCTAAGAATGAATGCCTCTGATGCCTATGGTTGGGTGGAAGGAAGAACACTTACGGTCAGTTAGTTGGATACCACCTGTAATAGATAAGTAATCTTATATCGTGTGTATTTAAGTGGTAATTGTGAATTAAGGTTGGGTATTTATATGAATGTTGTAGGCATGGACATGTTTTCTTAATGGTTATACTATATCCCTTCAATTATGTCTAATTGTGTATTTAAGAAAATAAGAAATTCTTTGGCATGTACACGTAAATTCCTAACCCTGTGGTGGCTCCAGTTAAAAAAAATGAATTGTGAATTCGTTGACTTTGGGTATATCACGTGTGCATGCTGACACTCTGAGTTGTTCTAAAGGAAGGGATCGGTCCAAACTCAGGAGAGGTAGTGCATGTGTGCACAGAACCTCTGCGAGGTGTCCAGGGATCGAGAACCCCTTTTGTTCTAGAGTTGGTACATGAGTGCAAGAGGTGCGCGAAGGATTTCTGTAAGCATTAAGTTCAAGAGAATTAGCACAAATTACCTAGTTACTTAAGGAGATGTAAAATCTCAGGTAGGATAGCGAGATTTAAGTCTTGAAAGGAGAGATCCTTTCGTTTGGAAGACGAATGGATGAGATTAGTTCGGGAGAAGCCGAAGTTCTTCACGATCATCAGATCTGGAGAAATAATGTGGGTGCTACACCTTATAACCCTTCAGACTTTGCGGGTCCGACGAATCGAGCATATTCCTTGCATAGGAGGTGAAACCCCCGAAGTCCCGAAGTTAATCTAGGTTGTATATCTGACGATGCCCCATAACTATACTGACCATCGGATATACGATATAGTCATTCCGACGTTGACCACTTTGGGAGGACAGAGGTTTGGTAGCACCAAAACCCCCAAAGTACCGAAGATGATGTGCACCGTGGATCTAAGAATCCTTTAGGATCCCTCTTGATCGTTCAATCATGGGGACGCGAGTATCAATGTCGAGATCCTGTGGGAGCCCATGTGTCAAGTGATGGGGTTTCCAGGTGTCCCTCTCGTAGTGGCACAGACTGGGATCCAAAGGACCCTTGAATGGAATTTATGAGCTGAAGAGTCGAAGAAGATCTGAGTCATCCAAGACAAATGGACAGGTGTCATCAAATCCTACACTTCAGGTGAAATCACTCCGGGAGAAAAGGGGATGTGTTGAAAAAAAACTCCCAAAGGCCGGAGAGGCGGAGTTCATCTGATTCGTCCATTAGCAGGACAGGTGTCAGCAGATCTTCCATTTCAGGAGATAGCCACATCGGAGGATAGTGGGGTCACACGAGTTGAGAACTCCCAAAGTAAATCGTGACCGTCGATTAGAGAGAGACACATGTCGACAGTTCGTCGACTTTGGGTGAAATCACTCCGGGAGAAAGCAAGTGGGGAGAGGTTGAAACTCCCGAAGCCCAAAGAACCGAAGTAATTCTTAGTCGTCAATGTGTGGGAGACATGCGTTAGTAGATCGCATACTTTAGAAGCGGGGAGAAAGAAACGCGAAGTAGAGGGACGCTCAAAGTGGATCCCCACCGTTGAATGAAAGGGACGTGTGGTGCATGATCCTTAACTTTGGAAGAAAACACTCCAAGAGAAAAGGTGGTGTGAGCATCCGGGACTCCTGAACACCGAAGTCCCGAAGTGGATCCAAGCCGTTGATTTAGATGGACACGTGGCGCCTGATCTGGAACTTTGGGTATGGAGTACTTCAGAGGAAAAAGAGTTGGAGTGCTCAGAACTCCCGAACAATGAAGTACTAAATAATGTCATAATTGTCGATCATGAGGGACGTGTGGCGCTCGATTTGTACCTCCGGGTATAGAGTACTTCGGAGGAAAAAGGTGTAGGAATGTGTGAAACTCTCGAACTCCGAAGTCCCGAAGTAAATTAGGACCATGGAAATCCCTGAGGGCACGCGACGTTGGTCGTCATTGGATCGTGAACTTCAGAGGTTTTCCACTCTGGAGGATTCGCTTGGTGGTCGTCTTGGTGCCTGGTCATAAACCGTAGTCATATGCAAGTATAGGGGGATGAAAGAACCCAAAGAACTTGGGAGAGGATATATCTCATCTTTGAGCTCGTTTTGGAGCATGGAGATCGTGGTTGGAAATCTCTGGAAGAGAAGAATATAATAGATACCCCGAATGAGGGTATTGATTCTTCTAAGAAGAATGAAAATTTGAGTCCCCACCATGGGTGTGTTACATCCCAATGATGATATTTTTAGGAAATCCATTTTGGTTTGAATGTACCTATGAAGAGCCCCACGATATTTCAGAACCAGATGTTGCTCGAAGTCTTTGATACCCAGCTTGGTGTGCAAGGTATGGAAAGTATTTGTGAACTCTGGCACTATTTGTCTCCTCTCTTGCTGCAGGGTGGTCCATCTCGTGTATTGTTCATAGTTATCAATATGGTAGTATTTTTCCTTGACCGCATCCACACAAAAAATCCCAAGTGGGCTCGACCCCATATATTCCAGATTCCTTTGTGGAAATTTTCTCCCAGTAAGTTTCCCACCAATGTTTGACATGGGGGAGATCCTTGACGAGTGCGAAGGTGATCGTTTCCCTGTCAGAAAAATTGTGAACAGAGAAATAACCTTCTAGCATATTTAACCATTTTTCTAAGGCATCTGCATCTATTTGACCTTCAATTATGGGAATATCAAAATTAACTTGTACCTTGAAGGGAGAGGTTCCTCCAAAGTGGCTACTTGAGGAAGATGTGTCTATTGCTATCGACAGGCGTTGAAGGACGTGGGAAAAATTCTCGATTATTTCATTCCTCTGTCGTGCGAGAGCTTGCTCAAACAACATGTTAATAGAATATTCTTCTCCACCGTTTTTCTTTTCTTCCTCCATAGAGGGTTTCTTGGGCATGTGAAAGCTATTTTCCTCAAGAGAGACAAGCTCGAGACCCAACTTGCTATACTCGAACCTCGTTGGGGACATGCATTGAAAAATGATCAAGAGTAGCCTACTCTGATATCACTGATCCAGATTATTTTCAGAACGAAATGAAAGAAGATATATTACAATGAGATACACATAAAAATTGCAACAAACAGAGAAATACAAAAATACATGATTGCTATTAATGAAATAAATGTACAGAGACTGTAAAAATACAGAGTGCAAGACTTGCTAGAATGTTGGTAGCTTTATCTCTGAGAAGAGATGTGACGGCTATGCTCATTCGTAAGAATATGATTACAATGAGGCTCTCAAGGACTTTTTATGATAAACATGAATGGAAAAACCCTATACATCCAAAAACCTAACCTTAGGAGATGAAGCGCCAAAATCCATATGGGCCCCGTTGCGGTAAGTTAGTATATTAACTTGTCGGGGTCATAACTTTTGCATATGATCTTCGTTTTAGGCGTGTGATAGCCCATTGGAAAGATATTTTCGAGAACTGTGCATTATGTCATCAAAATATAACTATGTCCATATGTTGGCTATGGAAAGTCAAGAAAAATATGTTTAGATCCCCAAAACGGCCCTGGAAGTACATAAAGATGTACTAACATGAAAACTTCCAAAATAAGCCAGTTGGAATAGGTGGGCAACCACCAATATCCACCTGGATGTTGTGTAGGGCTTCAGTACATACCCGTAATTTCATAATCCGCAATTACAAATAAATGTCCCCATTACAGAGAAACGTGTTGAACTGAAGACTGTCAAGATGAGCCAGTTGGAATTTGGAACAGGTGGGTGGCCACCAATATCCACCTAGATCAAAAGATATCTTAAACACTCCTCCATCAATCTATATAAGGAACACATTCTAGGGGAGGAAAGGAGGAAGAATTCAAGACAACCTTGTGCTACAAAAATAGTGAAGGGAGGAAGATTTGGAGAGAAAAATTGTGTTGCATATTTTAGAGAGACTCTTCTACAACCAGTCTTCATATCAAGTTGGCCTTGCTTGTGTGATGATTAAGGAGGAGTTGGAGCAAGGAGCTAGGAGAGACATTCAATTGGGAATCAATGCAAAAACTTGATTGATGTACTATTTCTCCACTTATTAATATATATTTGTATGGTTTTTCCCTTCCATTGTTATTTGTTTTTAGTCATATATGCTAATAAATAGTAGATCTGGCCTTTCTTGAGTAGATCAGGTTAGATCTAACAAAGATTTGGCATTCTTATTGCTTGAAGGGTTTGATTTTGGTATTTGTTGTTCTCTTGTGTGCAGGAAGTAAGTGCAAAGAGATGGAACATGTTTTATGAAGTTGCATCAGCCAAGATCATGCAGGAACAACTACTGAGAACAAGAAATGAACCATTATCCTCCTTCTCATGACATGATTTAGAATCAAATCTAGTGGATCTAGAGGGAAATTGTATTATTATATATCCTACAATCTATCTGAGATCATAGAGGGAGTGATCACTTCTTCATAGGGAGATTTATCCATAACAATCAATGTTAGAAATTTGAAAATATTAATTTTTATAAATGTAAATTAAGAAATAATGAAATCATAAATAAAAATGAACGTCGAATTTCAATACTCATGATGATGATGATGGTTAAATTCCACTAAGACCGAATTGGTTTTTTAGACCTTTAGAGGGTAAGTGATTACTTGCAATTCTTTAGAATTTTTTTCTTGAAAAGCATTAAGAGAATCTTTCCAAGATCACCATAGTTTTGTTGAGTTAAGAGGTTAGGAAGGTTGGTAGTGTGACAAATATTTTGAAAATGAGATCTAATATGGGTATAGGTTGGACATGGTCTTTCATCCCATGGAATTTTAAGAATTGACCAAAGCCTAGTTTCACTATGGAGCTTGTGAGAATTTGTTGTTATCTTAGCAATGCTTTTTTTTTCTTTATACTTGGCAAAACAGATAGATAATTTTGATCTTCTAGATTAGGGTTGATCACATCCTTGTAATACCTTAATTTTCTTTTTTCCTCTAACTCTTTATCACACCACATTTTCTCCTTAAATTTTGATTTGACGGTTTTTTTAATAGTATCTTTATTC
The DNA here is from genome assembly GCA_010110895.2 of Picea sitchensis. Lineage (NCBI taxonomy): Eukaryota > Viridiplantae > Streptophyta > Pinopsida > Pinales > Pinaceae > Picea > Picea sitchensis. Next base: position 4,129 of record SNQJ01S0067320.1, on the reverse strand, counting down.
TGCAAAATGGCGTCTTCCATGATTCCCCAATAGTTTAGCCAAGACCGGACATCTTTATGTCATCCTTGCTTGAGTCAATGGTAGTTAAGACTCGATTTTGAAGCAATTTTAGGAAGCCTCTTATCTTCCATGTTGTTTAAATTGTTCTTATACATTAGGTATTATAGCCATGCTCTCAATGGAGGATAGGGTTGTTTCTAAGAGGAGGATAGGATAGGGTGTATTTTCTTTAATTTTGAGATTATATGTTATAAAATTATTTTATATTTGCTCTATCTTTCTCCAGGATGAAAGTTTATTCTTATCCCAACTCCAAAAATCATTTGATTTACTAACTACTGTCCAATATAAAATATTATATTATAACATAACCTAAATAGCTTACAACAAGTTGAAATGTAAAATATTATATTATAATCTAACCTAAATAACTTACAAGAAGTTGGAATTTAAAATATTATATTATAATCTAACCTAAATAGCTTACAACAAGTTGGAATTTAAAATATTATATTATAATCTAACCTAAATAGCTTACAACAAGTTCCAATGACACATATATAATCAAATTTCAATGCCAACTACAGTCCAATATAAAATATTATATTATAATATAACCTAAATAGTATATAACAAATTCCAATGACACAAATATAAGAATTATTGGAAACATGGCATAAGCAAACAAATTCTGATTGCACATATACACATTATGGGAATAGCGTACAACAAGTTCCAATGATACATATATAATCAAATTTCAATTCCAACTACAGTCCAATATAAAATATTATATTATAATCTAAACTAAATTGTATATAACAAATTCCAATGACACAAATATAAGAATTATTGGAAACATGGCATAAACAAACAAATTCCGATTGCACATATACACATTAGGGGAGACATGGCATGAAGATATAAATAAATTATTGGAGACATGGCATCATGAAGTTTATGGTAAAAATTTCATAGCTCCCCGCTTCACTAATTTTGAGATTATTTTTGCTGCAGATTCTATTGGGCGACTTATTGTCATAACAGGTTTTGACAGGTATCCAACATATTTTCTTACTAAAAAAACATACCGCTACACCCTGTTATCGAGTTTGTGACAGTTTTTCTAATAACTGGGACCACGTGATACGATAGGAGATTCCATATGCAGAGGCATATGCCCCTCGACGGCAACGCTGATCTATATCTTCTTTAAAACCCGGGAAAGAGGGGTTTTCCAACAATATTTGTATTTGTATGCAAAGATGTCTTATTCAATAAGGCCGTTGATTGGTTATATTTGTATGTGAATATTTTACAAATATTTTTTATTGAATATAAATTCTTTAAACGTGGGGTATATATTATGTCCTCGAGAGGATCGAGCATGGCAAAAATTACACTTCAATTTTTATGAAAAACATTTTCTACCTATTATATAATCAATTTGAACAAAAATATCGATAACATTAATTTCGGAGAAGGTTGCAGAAAAGTTAGAACAAATTCATTTTTGAATTTAAGGTAAATATAATAAATTTAAAATTTAAAAAAAAAAAATTTAACTTAAATTTACTATTGTTTAAATTGTTTTTTTTTTTTACCTCTCAATCATTATCATAATATAGTTATATAATTTTTAGTGAAATAGTCATTTTCTATTATTTAGATTGCTTTTTTATTATATAAATGGATTTATTGTTTAGATTTTTTTTTTTTATTACATAAATGGATTTAGAACCTGAAAAACCCTTAAAACTCTGATTGAACATATTCAACAACTTTGCCTGGAAAGGTTTACACTGCTCGAGTTTCAAAGGAATCTTTTCAATGGTCAACACTGCTCTAATTTCACAGGAATCTTAGGAATCTTCACTGAAAGAGAGAAAACAGCCCTGTCCAATTCCGAGAAAATGCTATATAGATTTGTAAACCCCTCTACAGAGGTAGTGGCGCTTCAGCAATGGAAGGCTTTGGATTCGCCTCTTTTGTTGACTCCCTTGTGTTTATGATATGCATGCAAGCTTTTTTTAAGAACATACATGCACTGCAAAACCACAGCACACCATTTTTTATTAGTTCTCCAAGCACAAGAATATTGAAAGTAGGTGTGCCTTGGAAGCTTGCGGTCGATGAATTCGTCTCAATAGAAAAGAACGGAACAAACTTCACTGTTGGGGGATTCTGCGTGAA
>SNQJ01S0067319.1:31371-71228 GCA_010110895.2 Picea sitchensis | reverse complement strand
GGTCCGACTCCACGATGACTTATGACTCTCCAATGAATAAAAATATATCCTAAGGCCAACTAGTAGTCAAAGAGAATACCAAAGGTCAAACGACCAATATGCATGCAAACAAGATAAAGTGGCTAAGTAGTCTCCCTCACTAAATAAGGTATGTCTCATCCAAGAGGGACCTGAAAATCCCCTCTAAAGTTTGGAGGTAACAGAATCAGTGATAAGGGAACTCGTAGGCCTAACAACCAGTCGGTCAGATCCCCCCAAAGAGGTAATCCTCCATAAAGGTTGTGTGTTATCTAACCCCTATCTGACTTAGGATACAAGCAGAATAACCCCTGCAAGTAACCTATGAGATACCTAAGTCAAGAAACTAATAAACCACTATATAACCGATGCACAGGAGAGCAATCGTAAGTCCATATCACCATATGGGTAGAATAGCAAATCCCAAAAACTTGAAAGCACCACCTCTCATAGAGGTATGGGTACTAGCAATATCCCCAAATACGAATAAATCCACAAAAATATCTCTGATGCTAGGTGAGTATCCAGGGGTTATCCCTTCAACTAACTTCATGCAACCTTGTGATTAACTCCAGTATGAGAAGAGCCTCCTGATATTACCAATTATACAATGGACTTCTCAACTCCCTATCTCAAACACATATGTTGATTTAATTTCCTTGGAGAAGTTTACTCACAAGATCCTATTCCAAGGCACTAAATCCTAGGCTAGTTTGTGCCCCCTAAAAATAAAATCATGACTAATCAATTTTAGTTTAAAGCATAAATTTTATTGGTCGTGGTTACTCAAAAAGGTATGGAAGTGAAACTCATGGTGTTATGACTCTGCAAGAAAATAAATATGGATATAATGCAAAGTCTATCTTTAATTTTTTAATGAATGATATGCTAATAAGAATAGTGCAGTCTTCAATTTCAACTCTGCAATTCAGAAGTAAAATGCAATCCCTCACTAAATGTGATAAGTTAATGATAAAGATTCCAAGATGAAAATTCCAACCAATGCAAAATGCCTATTTTTTTGTATTTTCAATATACTAAAAAGAAAATGCACGGACTGATGAGAAACCTGATATATAAATTCTATTGTGTATAAAAACAATAACTCGAGCAGAATACCAATCAGCTACACAAACAACCCAGAAAACAAGGGAAAATAAAAAATGGAAAACAAAGAGAAAGACTCCGCCCAAAAATTCAACTCCAAACAAGTTTCCTGTCATCCTAGATGATCTCAACAAACACTACAGAGGCCTAAGAAGGCTCAACAATATTCAAATCCCACCCAAAAATCACTAAACCAATCAAACAAGTAAGGGGAAGTGGTATACACGATTGTTCAGGAGAAAAGAGCGTATATACTCTTCTTGCAGTGAGACAACAAGCGTGTATATGTGATTGTCAAGGAAAAAAGGGCGTATCTGTTTCAAAACAAGTCCAGGAAAGGGAAAAAGGTTGAAAACTTGGACCCAGATTGAACAGGACATGTCAAACAGTGATACAACAAGAAACACAAAGGAAAAAGAGCAATGTAAGAAGAAAAAGTAGTTCAACCCTTAGAAGGAAGATCTCTTCCCAATGGAATCGTCATTTTTGTTACAAGGAAAAAAATCTCTATGGCCAAGGGTAAACCACAAAAAATAGGTATGACTGCAAAAATCAACTCAATTCCAACATATGCTATATAAAATAATGTGCAATATAAGAAAGAGGCCTACCTTGATCCAACGTTTGATGATGTTCCACTGTTGGGCACTTTGACCCAAAGCCTTATACCTACAAGAAGTTCTTAACAAACAAGAAGAGAAAGTACATAGTGATGATACAAAAGGGGTTAGCACATCAGATAGCATAATCCATTAATAAACATTACAAACATGCCCATGGATAATAATCATATATTTGCAAGATACCAATAGGACGGGAAATGAGTATTTCTATTAATAAATGATCAGCAGAAGTGACAACATTACAGACTTCCGTGTCGGCACGGTTTGAAACCAAGAAACCAATTTCCTTCCAACTGGGTCTCCACCACTTCAATCCTCCACCAAAGTCAATCTCATAGGAAAGAGGCAATGAGGTCCTCTCGGCAATAGGGAAAGAGCCTGGGGGTTGAACACTGTGTTCAAACTTGAGGGATAAAGGGATGCAGACTCAATATGAAGTAATTTCTCTAGAGTAACTTTTCTCTCAAAGTTGAATGCTTTCTCCTCTTTTCCATAGCTCGAAATTGTGCTCTTATAGCCTTCAAAATGCAACTGAAGGGCTGAGTCGGAATGTTTCTAGTATATGGAAGGCCAAGGATCAGAGATCTTCTGTCGTGACATGGAAACCCGACCTTATTTTGTATTTTTGGGGGCAAATCCCGATGTACGTGAGTTGTAGTGGAGAAGCGAGTGTATAAGCATATTGCATAACTGATAGGGAGCATATATGTGGGAAAATGTATATTTTTAGCTCTGGATTCATCAAAAAGGGATGATAAGTCTGCATAGGGAAATGGAAAAAGGCCCTCTATGCAAGATAGCAATGGTGAGGCAAATCTTGTTATAACATTGTGAGAACAATATAAGAAGGGGATGAGATAGAGAAGGTGGAAAAGTTATGTTGATGACCTTCTTAATGGACATACACCCTCGTGTAAGCTCCCATACATAATCATGGGTATACCCTCCAAGGATCCCAAGTGAGTTTGGCCAATGTCGGTTCCAGGTACCGTGAAGACTTGCCCCTCCACTGTCACCTCATGTAAATAACCTAAAGATATAGGCTACTAAGGTTAGCAATTATGACAATGATGCCTGGGGAAGCAGTTGATAGTCTGATACACACACAAGGGCAGGGTATCTAAGCCCAAAATCACCTCGAGAAGGTCCACACAGGATTTTCTTTTCAACTGACCCCCAATAATATGCGCAATATCTACACTAAGACCAACAAATTAGGGTGACTAACTCTGTCGGCCCTAATGTGACCTCGTGATTGACCCTTGTGTTATAAGGGCTTCCCAAGACAAAATGTAGCAAGTGTATTTAAACTCTCCCTATCACAAGATACTATGTGTGTTTACATCTTTGGAAAGTTATCTTTCACACCTATTCTAAATCCCTACACCCTAAGATAATGTAGGTTTTCTACCATAAAATATAAAAATGTCTAATCAATTTTTATAAGCACTTTATTTTAAGGTTGTTGTTTACTCAAGAGGAAAATCGTGTGGACTAAATGGTGTTTTGATCGACTCTAAACAATGCAAAGAAATGAGAATGAAAATATCTCACTTTAATGAAAGCTATATTACGAGAAGGAGAAAACGTTTGTCATTCCCAGATGCACAATGTTCAAAATTTTTATTAAACTCATCAATATTAATATCCTCAAGAAATGATCCGAAGAGACTGTACACCAATGCACGACTCAAAACCAAAAAATTCCAAAAACCATGCAATTTCGCTACTTCAAATGCAGGCTAGCTTCACTACCCAAAAGAAAAAATGAAACTATATTCTTTGTTTGATTTTAATTTATAAAGAAAGTAAATGAAAATCCTTTAATGCTCCACTACTTTCAATTAAAAGAAAGTGTCGGATGTAGATGCAAAGGACACGAAGCGACAAAGGTCTTCAAACAAAGCATGCACTCAAAACAATGAGAACTGAAAGAAAACAAGTAGGATATAAATTTTTCTAACAATAAATCAATCATTCAAGGAAAACAAGAAAATGCAGAGAAGAATCCAAGAAAAGACAGGGAGAAAAAGGAATCACTGAAATTGTCCTGACAAACCAAGTAGCAAGAAAGGGAAATTTCACAATTCTGAAAACGTTTCAAGCTCCAATAAAGACAATAGAAAGTGATAAGTACCAAATATCAACTTAAACAACTTCACAAACTAAAATACATAATCTGGGTAAAGAATTATGCAAAACAAAATGCAAAAATCTGAGCAGGAGAAGGTAGAAAACCTCCAAGAAAGAGACTAGTGCTCCCTAACTCAAGGGAACAGAGCACTATAGAACTCTATAAATCACTGTAGGGGGGTGATGATGAGATATCAACTCCCTGATATGCACTCCATGGGAGCACTACCCTTCCCGTAAATTCAAAACATAGCCAAAAAATTCAAAAACAACTCACCCAAAATTCACAGAAATTGGTGAAATTGCTAGTGAATATGGGAGAAAGGTAATGGATCATGAAAAAACAGTAAAACCAATATAAAAGGTGGGAAAAGGGCAGGGAAAATCCAAGGAAAGAAAAATCAATTTCGATCCCCAGTGCAGTCGCCAATTTCTATTGTAGAAAATTCCCCTGCAGACAGGCGAATGTCCTCTTGGATCCTAGACCCCTATACCAAGACAGAAAACATGCTAACATTGGACACTAACATTCCTTTGAATCTAACTAACTAATCAAAATGATAAGGATAAGGAGGAAAGTGTGATTCACATTATTCTGATATTTTTCCTCACTGCTCCAATTTGAGCTTGATCTTCGATCTCCTTAGCATTGTTTGACACCTACAATGCAATGGACAATGAGACAAATAACTCCTACTCTACTCTATAATATTAGTCCAATCAAATCCATATATAATACAAACATATGTAAAGAGGCATAAGTTAGAAGGAAATAGTCCAAGCAATATATTAATATGAGAACTCAAGAAGATTACTTACATACTGTAGATGCAGTTGCAACATCTTCCCCAAGTCCTCCTCATCCATCCTTTGCACAAAGCTCCCAAAATCATAGGTTTGATATTCTAAATCTTTCTCCCAAGACCATAGGTTTGATACCTCAAATATCCACCATTCTTCATGATATCATAAGTTTTGTATCTCTAAACTCCTCTATCTCGTTCCTTCTCCATGGAAATCCCTCATTATATAGGATTTGGAGGCTTAACCCCCATGGAGAGGATCACTCATCAGATCCACTAAAAAGGGATCTAAAATATATTTAGGGAGAAAATATCACTTAAGGATTTTAAGGAGGAAATATCTCTCAAGGATTTTGAGAAAGTATTTCAACCGTCCATGAGATCCTCCATATTCCCTAAAAAATAAGAAACCAAATGTGAGGTGGATTCTCACACTTAATTTATTTATTTTTCATGAATATTAATAATAATTCATGTGCACTTGGTATTTTGGCCTTCATGTAATATATCCTTCCTACACATTCACTATGGATTGTGACATAGGTTGTTCCATGGTTTCAAGGTGTATGAGACACTTATATGACACTTACGACACTTAGGGTGAGGTACCAAGGTGTGCAAATTTCATTTGTAACACTCATCACTCTCAGCAGTGGGTCATCCCCAAGATGGGACTAAAATAAACCAAGTAAGGGATTCCTAGGCTTCGCAAGGAAAAAAGGAAAGTCACACATATCAACAGGAAGGATTTTCACCCAGGAGCCACTTACGCCTATAGCCCACAGACCCTCATTCCCCACACGCCTGTCCCACCCCAGGAGTGTACACCCTCATTATCACAAGTCCATCGTCTTTCCACCTCCCTTCCAGGACTTCACTAATAGGATGGACCATAAGTATTAGAGTATTATACCTTCTATGGGACTCCCTCTAGGAGAAATCACTTCCTCAACACACTCTCTCAACTGGAGAGAGTTGCTCATAGGCCTGACAACTTGCCTCTTCTATCCAACTCCTAAGTCTAGTGGGTAACCTTCGCAGAAAAAATTGGATATGGGCTCTCTTAATGACAACAAGCCATACTAGTCTAGAGAAAACATGGGTAGCAATAGCAAAGGATAAGGCACTATATGGCTCATACACTATGCAGTCGTGTTGTACTTCACAGGAAAATGGTTATCTTCATAAAATTGGTGTGTAGGTTTCAGAAGTTGCAGAGATCGATGATGGAGGCAATGGATGGTTGTGTCAAGGCTCTCACTATCTCAATGCATGCATCAATGGGGAGTATGGATGAATTCTAGAGTGGTGACCATCACGATAATGGTCAGGGAACCCCCAATGAGATGACTTTCCCACCTAAAAAATGAATGCACCCAAGTTGATACATGTCTTTCTGAAGCTGCATGAGGTCCACTTAACACTCGTTCCCTTTCCCCAAGAACTTAGGAAAACCTAAGTTATGTCAAACCTTAGCCTCTAGGAAATAATAATATAATTTTATTCCTTTATAGGTAATCCCTTTATCTTAGCCCCTATTCCTACACACTTTAGCCCCTTCCCTTTCCCTACCTAGTGGAGCTTAGTCCCCCATAACTCTTTCTTCATGGTCATTCTACACGCAACGATGTAATTTGATTAATTATGTGAGTATTTACATATACAAAATCAGGCTCATTGGCCTTATCATCTAGGCTCCTCGGCCTAATAAACACATAAGTCTTCCATCTTATAAACACTTGGCTCACCAGCCTATATACATAATTACAATTTAGCAGGGGCTTGGCCTTAGGGTGTTACACCAATTGTGAAGGACTATGCTTCGTGGCCTCCCACATTCTCTAAAACCTCATCTGTAAAAGGAATATGGAAAGGATCATGTAAGAAAGAATAATTCAATTTCCTTAGATCTACACAAATTATTATTCGCCCTTGTTTCTTTTCCTAGACTACCTTGGGAATGATCCAATCAGATTCTTCCACTAGCTCTATGATACCAGCGTCTAACATTCTATCAAGTTTTTCTATCACCTTTTGCTTATAAACTATATTAATCCTTTAAGGTCTCTGTATGACTGGTCTAGCATATATTTTTAGGGGTATCTTCATCTCTCCCAGGTCATATGCTATTCCTTTCATCTCTATAAAGGTTTCTAGAAATAGGTTACTCTATTCATGCAGTAATTATGTTATCGTCTCTAGTGTCTTCTCATCCCAGTAGTCTCCAATACTTTCCATTTTAGGGTTTTATTCTATCCCAATGTTGACTTTCTTGACCCTAATTGGTGCATCAAAGGCCTATGATTTCAATGATCGACCTTCCACTTCTCTTTATCCTTCAATATTTGTTATCTAGATGTTGCGTGGATCTTCTTCTTCTAGTGTTTCCTCTGTGACATGATAGCAAGAGAGTAAGTCCTTGACTTCCTGTCTGTTCTGTTGTTGATATTGTGTTATAAATTCCACCTCAGGTTCCTCAAAAAATATTATTCCTTGTATCATCTTCACGATTGAATCGATCATAGGGTTATCATGCTCAAATGAGAAAGTTATCACAAAATTATGTTGTAACATTGTCCATTTTGTAGTGCCTTTGCGCAGTTCCTATTTGTTGTACCAGATCCCTAGCATCCCCTCTAATGTATGAATAAAGTAATGAGGCCATTATTCTAGTGGTGTTCTCAATTGGTATTCCTCTCCCATTATATTTCCACAATGTATTGTTCCCTTGTTCTGCACCAAATCTAATGCGCAATAACCTTTTACATTGATACCAATCTTGAGTCATTCCCTTGTGCACCAAATCTAATGCGCAATAACCTTTTACAACCTATGATTTTTCAAGACTTCTTCTTCATAGTTATTCAAAAATTCTTCTAAGTCATTCAAACCATAAAAAGTGGGTGGTTCTCTTGCCTATGTACCGACCCACCTTACTGCGCACTCTATTCTTGTGCACCTCCTTGTGGAGACTTCATGTAGCCTTTGTTGTTAGTTTTCCATACGTGTATCTGATTTTGAGGTACACAAAGTAATGCTTCACCAACTGAGTACCCTATTTGTAGTTGGGTTGACATAATCTTATTCTCGTGTGGTAGTCCTATATAGCTGATTTATTTATTCCAAGTCCAAACATGTGTCCTCTACATACCTTTCTCCTTATGAGGGGTCCAATGGTGAAATTACTTCGTACTCACCTGATTCAAATATCATTTTCCATGACTTCAAGTTGATCACATCCTGGTTATCAAATTCCCAATCTAGTCCTAGTAATGTTGGGTAGGGTGTTGTGCCATTTACTAATTTTATAACTTTGAAATCTTCTACAGTGCGCACTTCATCCAAGTATACTATCCCACCTTTTAGTCTTCCAATTGGTAATACTCTATGTTGATTTTTCAATTTCAACTGGACATGAGAATACCCTAATGTGGGTTTCCCAATACACTACCATGTATTCTTAGGTAAGACATTCACTTCAGAGCCTAAATCAAGTATCACATCCCCCATATTGAAATCCCCAATGTTGGCATTTAACCTAAATTTTGTACTTGTTCTTCTTCTCATATGGAGATGATTAAATGTCTTCTATTATAACTTCCCTTTTAATTTTGTGTTACATCTCTCTAGCAAGTTTTGTAAGACCTTAATGGATGATGGATCATTCAATAGCTTTACACATGAATGTAGAAAAGTCTTTAGGTTACTTACTTTCTCTAAAGGTTTTCCTTTTCTAGTGTGCTCCATTGAAGGTGGCATCTTGCACATTGGTCGATCATGATTTTGTTGCACAGTTGATGTCGAATCAATTTTCTCCTTTATAATATCCTGTCTCGCCTTCTTAGACGTCTCTTTTTCTTTCTGCGCATCAAAATTATTTTGTGGCACGGTTTTATTCTTTACCCACTGGTGTTGAGATGGATCTTGTTTTGTTTCATAATCCCTCATTCTAGCTCCTCCTTGATTAAGTATGTTGATGTTATTCCCATCATCCATGGCTTCTGCATAAATCCACTATACATTTTGATTGTTCTAGTTCATTTTTTCCTGTATTTTTCCCAATAATGTTGAGCAGTTTTTGTCTCATGGTATGTTGTGTGAAAATACATACATGTCGCAAATGGAAGTGGAAAGTCTCTTGCATAGTGTCTTGGTTGTTGAAAATTATCGCAGACTACTGGCCCTTTTCCTCCTCCAAATCCTCCTCTGCCTCGTCCTCCACCTTTGAATCCACCTCTATCTCCATGTGGTGTATTATACTGGGGTATCCGGTTATATTGTGCATTATTATACTACAGATGTGCATTGTTGTATTGTGGTTTCATGGTATTGAATTATGGTTGCACATTATTGAACTACGGTGCATCTTTCCTTTTCATCATCTTTGCTTTCACCCTGTAGGTGTTTGAATTTCTGTCTCTCATCAACTCCATCATTCTACAATCCTTGTCATCATGACCCACTGATTTACAAAAATTGTAGTAAGAACTTGTGGAAATGTCTTATACTTATGCATCATAGCACAATGATATGGATCATGCTTGTGTGTTTTACAAATTTCTCACCATGTTCCTCCTATAGGAAATGGGTTTGGCACCCCTGCTTCAAGGTATTGTGCAAATTTTGGACATTCATTCTTATGGTATTCTTTTGTCCTGCATAATGTGCACCAGACAACTTCTCTCTTATCCTTCCCTTTATTCTAGTTCAATTGAAATGCCATGCTCTTCAGATCCTTTTTCAACTCTTCTATTGCTGGATCTTTCTGTTGATATGGTTTTTCTTCCAACTGCAGGGCTTCCTGCAAATCCTCTGCTTGAGTTTTGAACTTTTGTTGTCTCAAAGGATACTTCAAGTGTGGTAATAGTGAGTTCACAAATAACTGCCTATGTTTAATGTCAATAATAGAGTACTTCAACTTACCTTTTAGATGTTTAAAACTTTGATCAATCTCCCAGAAAGACTCATCTAGTTTTTGCCCGATCTCAATCATTTCGTTCATACACTAGTATTGTGAAATTGGCTTCTGAAATTGATTTACCAGTAGTGTTTTTACCTTCGCGAAAGTATTTGGTTCTCCTTGTTGACCGTTTACCTCAAGGCTCATGTAACAGTCTAGCGCACGGTCTCTTAATGTTATATAAAACTGTGCCACTTTTGTATCTTCATCCATGATCTGCTTTTCCTCCTAGATCTTTTCACAGATGAATAAATGCTTCGCAGGGTCCTCTGACGCCTCACCAAGAAACTATGGTAATATGATAGTGGGATCTACTCCCTCCATTTTGAAACTTATTCAACTACTGCTTCCTCGTGGTGTAGATAGTTGAATGGTACTTCCAGAACTTGTACCCCCAATTGATTTTCCACTATTGGTCCCATGACTTGTTGCACTTTTTCTACTAAAAATTGGTTGTCTAAAGTCTTATTTTCCTTTAGGTGTATTAGTCTCGCATGGGGTTGTAGGTTCCAGACTAACTGTGATATGGACTAGATTTATGCCTCTTGTTCCTAACCATAGACCTCTTGTTTTCCTTTCATATTTTGTGCGCAAGATTTCCTCAATATTCTCCATAGCCCAGAGATCCTCTACCTCTTCTTCATCGCTCTCCAAACCCTCTCTCTCAACTATGGCCCTCTTTTTGTTATCCATCTTATACTGGTAAGGTCAATTGTTGTGTGTCATTCCAACTCTTTCCATTATCTAATTTATCTTGTCCTCCTCCATCATGATCAGGTCCATTGCCTCCTTCTACTTCCCCTTATCCAGATCCTTGCCCATATCTTAGACCCCTGTCAATTATTCCTCCTTTCCCCCATGCATGCAGAGAAGTTTAGTTTTCTGACTCCATGGTCATCACAACTTTGTCAAATAATAAAATCTTGATGGAAGTATATAGTGACATTATGTACCTACCTCTGGTTCCCTTAATAAAATATTTCTCTACAATAGTTTACAACTTTGCATTATCAATTGCAAATTCACTGATAAACCCTCTAATAATATTTTCTAACCAAAAATATATTTTGCGTGTGAATTTATTATTGACTTTCTGCAACTGCATGATCTCTACAGGATGCCACTCTAGTTTACTTATCTTATTTGTAGGATGGTTTTCCTTCAACCTCAATAACCACTCCTGTAAAAGATGTAGAAATTCACAGAGAAATACTTCATGCAATTCGCTAAACACATATCTGTCAAGATATTTGCATGATGTATATTTAGGGTTTCAATTGTCCTTCTGCGCAAACTCAAGTTCCTTTTTCCTTAACCATGTTTCAATATCCACTTTCATTGGATTCCACGTCTTGTACATTCCCTTCTAATTTTTTATTCTCCGTGTTATTCTTCAATAGATCCCTTCCAATCTATCTTGCGCAGTTCCAACTGGAAACGAAACCATGTGTTGGAAGTTTGGGCTGACCCAGGTTTTGATCTCAAAGGTTTCCAACAAAATAATCAAACTATCGCCCCTCATGGTAAACCAAAAGGCAACACCACACATAGAGTGCATGGCGTAGTCTCACCCGAGACAGCTTATGGGGGACTGTAGGACTCAAATATCTATAGTCATGGAATTGGTTGGGAATGTGATGTGTGTCTTATTCTTATGCATAATATTTATTACTCATTCATCTAGATCTATTATTCATTCATCATGGAAACCATTCATTCATGTTTTGTGTTGTAATAATCTAAGCTAAACATCCATTCTTTGACTGATAAATAACAAAAACAATTAAATAACCATTCACACCCATTAACACAACATGGTTATCGTGGTTTATCCCCCCCCCCCACTTGGGGATATGTCCACAAATATTTGTCTCTTCTGCTCTTTTATTCATTATTCGTCAAATACAATGCTATGTGAATTACATTCTCCATTATTACAAACAAAAACTATGATAAGATCTATCTATGAGGCGGACTAGACCACACCAGGCTCCAAAGCCTACGATCTAACCCTCAAAAACCCACTCTTCTCCTAATCACTCAGTCATTCACCCTCTTTTCCCACTATCTATCTCAATAACAAACCTCCACTAGACCTCATAGGCCTTTATTCATACTACTCTATTGGTTCATAGCCATTACAATCATATCAAAAACCCTAACCCTAACATGGATAGGTTTGTTTATATGTGCATCACATTGATTTTCCTCGGTCTTCGGCATGCTGCTTTTATTCAATATATGGTGCGTGATCCAAAATTGGATTTTCTCCCCAAAATAGGCATGTGCCAACAATGAATGCTTGTGTTTATGCCCTACTAATGAATCAAAGAAATCAAGTTTTTTCCTTGGTGAAAATTATTTCCTAGACACTGAAAGCAATTGGTAATATCATGGAGATAATCGTTACTGCACCTATACAAAAGGGAATTTGTTGAATGAGGTATGAAAAAGTCATTTTTTTTTTAATGTTTAATACAATTTTTGTGTAGATTATTAATTTCCATTGGTTTGAATGCAGGTGTGATGGCCATGAGGAAAGAAACTACACAAAGGACCCTGAAGAAGCCAAAGACTTGCTTCAGTGGTTTTGAAGAAAGCTCAAGTGCAATGCCAAAATAGGTGGAAGGAGATAAAACCCCAAAGAGCACTAAGAAGTTTATTTTTCTCCCTCTTAAAAAAGGTCTCAAATGTTGTGCCTTTGTACCATGACACCGAATCATGTTCCATGAGTGGAAATTCTACCTAGGTACAAATTCCCCCTTGGAACAACTTATTYTGGAAACTAGATAAAGGAGAGTATCCAAATTCCACTCCACATAGTGACCTTCTACTTTGGGAGGTAGATGATGGGGCTTTTCTAGCCATCAAAAGATCCATGCTTCATTCAGTTACTTCCAAAAAACATTTACTACCCTGTGTGGAGTTGGTGCGGTGGGTCATTAATCATAACAGGGACAAAGATTGTAAAATTATTTATGAACAATGGAAATGCATAGGGTCTTTCCTGCCACAAGATAGGGCTCGCTACTACAAACTGTCAGAACCTGATGATATCCTCACCAATGATTTTGTGAATGATTTCTATGACAAATATGAGAGAAACAAGATATAAAAAACTAGTGGAGGGAAGACAGAAAATTCACCAAGAGGTATGGGGGAACATATGCCATTTCAAATATGAGGGAGCCATACATGTACGTAATGATCCTATTCTGAAGGTTATATGGAGAAAAGGAATGTTCTCAATTCTCCAAGGCATGGCTACCCTTGGCGTATTATGTGGCGATGTGGGGAAGAAATTTTAATTGGGGAGGGGTTATATCCAAACAAATCATTTTGAAGATTGCTTAAGCACAATATCTGAAGCCATGTAACCCTCCCAAATTTCACATGGTGTATTTTCTCTTGGATGTATTATGTGCACAAAATACTTTTCCTGGACTATCATTAAGCTGGAAGGTCTCCAAATTGTCGGTGCATGTGTACTTCAACATGTTGTGGGAGAACATGTATAAAAAATTGTATTCTGAAATATGTGACTCCCTCATCCCCATAATATACTTTCTTATATTTGGCCAAGAATGCCCTAGATTATCAAAACAAGCCAAGAAGGTTTTGAATTGCATTGGAAATTGGTATTTCAAGGAAAATCACACATATATAAGAATATATGGATCTATGAGCCCACCACATCTACTACCAATCTATTCATCTGACATATTGGTGGTGGGAGAGATTTATTATCAAATTATCATGCAAGGATTCAATCATACCCTTGTAAAAGAAAAGAATAAATTGTTCATTCCCTATAACTTGCAGATAGGGTATTATTTGTTAAGGATTCCAAGCATGAAAAGGAAGAAGGTTAGGTCCATTTGGAATATAGGCTCATGACAGGTAGGTATTTGAAAAATGACCCTAAAAGATTGATATCAAAACATGTAGTGCAAGTGTCTTTGACTTGGCCATATTCTCACAAAACATGGGAAGAGGAATTGTTCACCGAAGATGCTCATGACTAGAAAGAGGTACAAAAGAAAACGTTCAATCCTAGGGTAACCATGTTTTCATCCTTACCCATGCAAGAAAAAATCAAAATACTAAATGTGGAGGCATCCTCTAGTGTTGGTTTGGGAGAAGAAAAATCTAGAAAAGAAGAGGATCTTATAACTGAAAAGGAAATGTAGGCCATACTAGAATAATAGGAGAAGATTATGAATGAACAATATGAAGAAAGAAGGATTTAGGAAGAGAAAATATAGAAAGAAGAAGAAGAAAAGGGAGCATAGAAACTTGTTGAACAAAGGAAGAAATATGAGAAATAGAAAAGAGAGAAGGAATTTATTGAAAAAATAAAAAGGGATAAGGAGGAATACGCCCAACAACATGAGGTTGAGGAGAAGAAAAATAAATTATAAAGTTAGACCGATGAACTGAATAAAAAACGGGATGAAGAGGAAAAGAGACACAAAAAGGATTAGTTAGATCGATTGCTAAGAGAAGCAACATGAGGAGGATAGAAAAATGTTGAAGGACAAAAGGTACCAAATACTGTAAATAGACCAGGAGAAGTCATTGAATTGACAGAGAAGGAAGATGAAAGGGATGATTCCATAGTCCTATAATCAATGAAAAACCTGAAATTGAGAAGAGCTCCACCATGTCACCAAAGGAACAAAATATAGAAGTAGAAGATCAAGAGGGTGGAAATAAACGTGATTTTTCCCAAAAGGGAATGATTTCCCTCATCAAAGAAACAATGATGATTCTTAAATAATTGATGATTTAGACAAGGGGTCACTTGGTTAGTAAGGTAAGGACGAGTCATTACCTGGAATGAAAGGGGAGAATATAAATGGAAAAGAATATGAAAAGGAATCTAAGCGGAAAAATAAGTATGAAATCACAAAGGGAGAGCAAGTTAGTGGCCAATATGGCAGCAACAAAGAAGATGAAAAGGATTCATGGAATGAGACAGAGAGAAACAAATATGTTGAGGTCATTTCAGAGAAGAAAAATGTAAATGAAGGTGAAACCTAGAAGCCCGGTGAGAACCCCTAGATGATTCATCAATGTTAGAGAAAGAGATTAAAGGGGATACCCAAGATAAGACTCAAAAGGGTATCATGATTGAGAAATAGCCCAGCCAAGAAAATACTAAAACAGGTAAGAAATCATCAGACAAAGGAGTCACCCGGGACCTAGTATCAAATCATTTCTACACAGCAGGGGGTTTGAGAAAAATATTGTCCCGGGGCAATCAAATGATTCCAAAACCAGTGGATGAAGTGGTCGCTTTAGATCTCTTTTCCTATGATCGGAAGAATAAATGGATAGTAAACAAAAATCATAAGAAACGAAAAATTAACAATGGAAAGTGAACCAGTCAATACCACTGAGGAAGTAATCATTGACGTGAAGAAGGGAAAAGCAAGACAGCTTTACTATGCATTTTTGGCTATATCCCATGCCTCTTATTACAAATCAGTGACGGAGAAGAGGGAATTGGAGCAAACTAGGTCTGAAATTGAGTCCCTCAAACACCAAGTACAATATCACCAAGAGGCTAGAGGAGTAGTGAAATTCAAGGAAGACTTACTGGAGTTGTGTGACAGTCGTCGGAAAACACAATAAACTCTGATAGAAAAGGTAGTATCTCTTTAGGAATAATCCTTGCTGTTAGGAATTACTTGTAAACAAGTGCACAAATGGGTTGAGAAAGGAGTTGCTATGATGGAAAATATGGAATTTGTGTCGGTGATATACAGATGGTGTCATACAAGAGATCCGAAGAACACAATATAGAGATGGTGTCATACAAGAGAATCGATCAAATACACTCAACAACTAAGCATTGGGCCAAAATTGTTGATTAACCCATGGACAAAGTAGATAAGGAGTGGGCTCACTGTAATTGGATTTTGGACAAGATGAATCAATCAATGACAGAACTTCAATTACTTGTTTTCAAGTCCCCCGTGTATTTTTGACCGATTGATGAGATGGAAGTTGATTTACGATGGTCGGTCGATGGATACAAGGACTGGGTTCATCATATTACTATGATGGAGAAATGACACTTGAAAAATAATGTGGTTGGTCAAGTCAAGTTCATCAACTGAATGGAGCAGATAGTTGACTGCACGGGGAAGTACACTTTGTGATACCACAACAAAAAACATGAGTTGGCTATGTTGGTGGATCAACACTAGTTCATGTTCACTGAGAGTTGCACTCGACTCTTCATATAGTGGGTCAATTAAGTGGAATAACATCCAAGCTCAAAGACCCCAAGATCACCTGAGTTGTCGTGACTCAAACTTATGATCATATATTTTTGGTTTCCTATGTGGAATTTGTTTCTAAGTTTAATTTTCTATAAATAAAAGGATCCTAGAGATAGAATGGACCTTTTGGAATTTCAAAAAACTTAGCTATTATTTCATTGCAGAACCATTTCGAAAATTAGTGGGAAGCTATGTTGGATCCTGAAGTGATTTTGGAATCTAATTGGTGATCTATGTGACATTGTGGACTATTCTAATTTGGATCGTTGTGTGTTGATGTCTAGTAAGATTTTCATTTATCAAGCTATCTTTTGTTAATTTCTAGTTTACATCAAATTCTCATCTCATGTTTAATCTACATGTTATTCTTACGATACTTGTGACTTCGTATATAGAATTATTTATGTATCATTGATAGGTTTTGTTAAAGATATTTGTATGTGTGTATAATATCTAATGTATATCTTTTTATAGGAATTATTTCTAGTTAACCTAGGCATATAACAGCCAATTGGTTACTTTTTAAGGAAACTTCTTTAGACTTTATCTTTAAAAATAACTATGTTCTCTTTTTATTATTCATTTAATGGTTTTTTGTACTAATTCCTTGAGGTTGTTTGTATGTGTCAAGTGATTCTAAAATAAACTTAGAAACACGTCCCTAAAAGGAAAACCAATAATATGAATAAAATCAGATAACTTTTATAGCCCATCAAAACTTGTTGGACTATCAATCTAGAGAATCACACTATCCCAAATGGTGAAGAGTCTAATTTGGCCTCATCCTTGGGTGTGATTCCTACTTTTGATTCAAAGGGAAATAGACCCCTCAACATTGTATCAATGAGGACTTGTAATTCCTGTTTTTCTTCTGTATTTCCATATTTCCCTGGATTCTCCATTTTTGGCTCTTGAGATTTGGGAGATTGTGTTGGAGGAGTGATTTATGCTGGTTTTGGTGAAACAACAAAGGATTATTCCTTATTTTCCTTGTTTCCTTGTCTTGGGTCCTCTGCCTCTATTGTGTCTTGTTTTGTAGAAGAGATCCCCCATTGCTTCTTGTGGGTTAGTGGGGGCTTTCATCTCTAATTATTCTTCGTATGAGTATGTTTCCAAGAGAACGATAAGGCATTTGCCAAGAGTTCCTTGGTATGGTTCTTCTGTGTCAACCAAGGCTTCATTGGCTTCTGAGTGAATTTCCCCCTCTGGTTCTTTTGTGTCAGGAGAGGTTTATGATTCCTCTATTTCTTGTTTCTCCTCCTGGACTTGTTTCTTGGGATCAGAAGTTCTTATCTTCCTACGCCGACTTGAAACCTCATGTGTTATTATTCATTTATTTGGAAAGGGAGGTTACCTCTTATTAAACCCTTGAATTCTATTTGTGGGAGGTTTGTTGGTTGTTATTTCCACATCGTTGTAAGAGTATGATTTCATCGGAGTTGCAACATGGAAATATTTTTCCCTGCTTTTTCTTTTGATTTTGTTTTGTGGAGTCGCAACAACTGGGCTTTCCATGCCCACAAGATAATTTTTTGGTGGAGGGGTTGCATCCATAGTATCATCTGTTCCCAGAAGTGCAGGAATTTATTGTTAGGCTTCTTGAAGTGTAGAAACTTCATTCTCATTGAGGACAATAGGTGGCTGCACAATGTTGTTCCATGTGCGGCCTTCTTTTTGCAATGCATACTCAACCAATAATTTGATAAGGCCATGATGTGATATGTCTTCCCTAGGTTTCTTTTCCCTTTGGAAAAGTGTGTACAATGTCTCCAATGTCATAAATAGGAAATATGACTTGTTAATTGGCTAGTTGTGGCATAGATGGTCGAGAGGGAGGATGTGTTGAACATAAACAGCTCCATAGCGACCTTCACAAGTGAAGTATCATTGAACAAAGACAACCACATATTCCCTTGAATGACGTAAATAATGGCTCTCAAATCGTGTTCATTTCTTTACTAAATATTCTCCTAGATTAAGGAACTTCCTTAGAACATCCAGCTAACATTTCTTTTGTTATACCACTGCTCACTTGTCCGAGGTAATCTAGTAACCTCTGCCATTGTTTCATCAATGACCTCTAAATTTGTACTAGAGACTGTGGAGTGTTCATCTTTGTAATTAAGGGAAAATTCCAAATATCTTTCGTCATCGTATCCCTTTAAATGTAACACATACTCCATCGAGTCCGCTTTTCCTAGAATCTGTTTGATGTCTTTATAAACCTCAAGCAACATTGGTTTAGTAGGCTCCCTGCAAATTGATGATCCTTCAATGGCTCCTTTCCTCTACTAACTTTGATTGTTCATGTTTGTAGGGTCTATGCAAATTATGGGGTGGTGATATTGGAATTGTAGCAATAAGGGTGGTGGGTATGGAAATTGTGAATATAGAAATGATGTTCTGATTTGGCGGTTATGAAGGAATGATTTAGACAGATGTCATTAAAATTTACTTATTGCAAATTCTGATAGGAATGTGTACCTTTCATGTATTACCATGAGTGGTTGCACAATTATGGCATTGATGGATTCAAAAGGGAAGAGGATGGATGCACATCAATGGTACTAGCCAGAATTGCAGCATCGTCATTGTCAGTTTCATTGTTTGGAAGTGCAGGAACGACAATGCTCCAAAGTGAAAGTTGCAAGTGGAGTTGCAACACTGGAAATTGTAGTGACGAAGCTATATCACTGGAGATGTGCTCAATGGTGTGGATGTGACTTGCAGCATCGATGGTGAAAATGAAAGGTGTGGATGAAAAGTGGGAAAATGGAATGAAGATGTGATTGGAGTTGTAGTGACATGAGTCACAACAATGAAGCTGCAACAATGAAAATGAAAGGGAGAGAAACTGTGATCATAGTTAGGGAGTTTTGTGGAATGAATGAAGGACGCAAGTGGAGTTGCAGTCGAGAGAATGAGGGAAGGGAATTTTCTAAAATTTGGGAGGTTTTCGAGTGGAGTAGAAGCCAAGGTAATGAGGGGTGAAACTGTGAAATGAAGGGGGGGCTACAAGTGGAGTATTATCCAAGGGAATGAGAGGAAAATCTACAAAGGGAAATTGCAACAATGGGGAGTTCTAACAATGGGAATATTTGTGACAAAGGGAGTTGCACAAACAAGAATTGAAGCAATAGGGGTTGCGGTAACATGAGTTTCATCCAAGGAAGTTGGAGCAATGGGAGTTGCAGCAAAGAGAATTGTTATGTCAAGGGGAGTTGCATGATCGAGATGGATGTCGGTGCCTCCCACCTATTCCAACTGGTTCATTTTGGCAGTTTTCCAGTTTGGCAGTTTTGTTTTCCTATGTTTTGGGTCCCTGACTTGCAAGGTTGTTTTGAGGCCCTAAACAACGTTTTTAGGGCTCGCCACAATCATAAATTCCTTGTGATGGATCACAACAAAATGTGTAGTCCTCAGATAAACCTTTCCAATGAACTATCATGCACCTAAAATGAAGATCGTATGCAAAAGTTATGACCCCGAGAAGTTGATGTACTAACTTACCCAAACGGGGCCCACATGACTTTTGGTGCTTCATCTCCTAGGGTTAGGTTTTTGGATGTCTAGGGTTTTTGAAATTCTTGTTTATTGTAAAAATGCTTCAAAGCCTCATTGTAATCATCTTCTTGCGAATGAGCACATCCGTCACATCTCTTCTCAGAGATAAGCCGCCACCATTCCAACAAGCTTGTCTTCCGCTGCATTTTACAGTTTCATCTTATTTCCTTATTGAATAGAAAACTAGTTTTATTGTATCTCTGTTATTTTTTGTTAAGCATATTTTAAGTATGTATTCATTTCGTTATGCTCATAAAATCTGGATCAGTGGTATCAGAGCGGTCTTCTCCTTTTTGTCTTAATGCATGTCCCCAACGAGGTCAGGGTACAAAGAATTGGGTCTAGAGCTTGTTTCTCTTGAGGACAAAAGCTCTCGCATGCCCAAACAACCTCTCATGGCAGGAGAAAATAAATATCATGAGACAAGAGATCCTTTCAAAATGTTTCTTGAGGAATCCCTCATGCAACAGTGGAATGAGATGATGGATAGTTTCGTGCAAATCCTTCGGCAGCTACCGACAGGCGACGCATCTTCCTCGAGTGGAGGTGCCACCCCCTTCAAGGTACAAATCAACTTCAATATTCCTATATTTGAAGTTCAGATAGACACAGATGTTTTAGACAAGTGGTTGAATCTACTAGAAGGGTATTTTTTTGTCCATAACTTTTCAAATAGAGAAAAAATTACTTTTGCGCTCCTCAAAACGATTCCCCATGTCAAATATTGGTTGGAAAATTTCTGTGAGCAAAAGGAAACAAAGGAACCCTCATTATTTACAGTCATGGCCACATGAGAATCCTTCAGGGATTTTATTAAGGAAAAATACTACCATGTCAGAAGTTATGATGACTTGTATACCAAATGGACCACACTACGGCTAGAAAGAGACCAAGTAGTGCCAGATTTCACAAATATCTTCCATACCCTGCGCACCAAGCTGGGTATCAAAGATTCAAAGTGACATCTAGTGCTCAAGTATCATGGTGCTCTACATAGATACATCCAGGATGAAATGGAATTTATGAACATCTTATCCTTAGGTGCAGCCTATCGATATGTCTTCAAAATCGAGCAGAAGCTCAAACAAAAGATGTGACAATTTGGGCCTAGGAACCCCGTGCAACAAAAACCATGAAAGGAAGGCCCCAACCAACAGAACAAAGGACAGAGCAAAGATGAACAGTCTCAGGAAAACCAGTCGAACCCACAAACAAAGAAGGACACCGGAAAGACAAAGAAGGATACCAGGAAGTGGTGCGACTTCTATAAGATCGCTGGGAATTGGCTAGGCCCAAGAAGCTTCAGAGCTTCTTGGGCCTTGCCAATTTCTATCGCAAGTTCGTGTTGGGATTCTCTCACATTGCATGGGCCCTCATCTAAGTAACCAGGGGTGGCGGTAAGGAAATTTTTTTGTGGGGCATGTCCCAACAAAAAGACTTCGATGATTTGAAGTAGCATTTGTGCTCATCCCTAGTACTTTCATTACCGAACCTGCAACGTCCCTTTGAGATAGAGACAAATGCTTCATACTATGTTGTGGGTGTCATTCTCACTCAACACAACCACCCTATGGCATATCATAGTGAGACACTATCAAATGTTGTCCATAAGTACCCTACTTATGACAAAGAAATGTACTCCATTGTGTAATCCTACCGCCAATGGAGACATTACATTATGGGGAAGGAAACAGTGATCCACATTGATCACAAGCCACTACAGTTCATGTAGACACAAGGAAAATTCTAGAATGACTGACATCAAAAGTGTTCCACATACTTACAGAAGTTCCACCTCAACATCAAGTATAAAATAGGAAGTACCAACCGAGTTTTTAATTGCCTCAGTCGACCTCCAGTCACGACACTCACCACAGTGCTAGAATTGTGTGGCCATGAGACCTATGGATGGCCCCACCTCTATAATACAGGCCCTGACTTCTCCACCACCTACCAAATGTTGGGAGAAAACTCAATGGTCTCTAATTTCCATTTGCAGGACGGGTTGTTGTGTTGTCTGGGCCATCTCTATGTTCCATCAAGAGAGCACACAAAGCTGATTTGGAAATCTCACTATAGTTGGGTGGCAGGGCACTTTGGCGTCGAAAAGACATTGGCAATTCTACAAAAACATTTCTACTGGCTGAAACTTTGACAAGATGTCGAAAAGTATATCAGGTCCTACACTGCATGCGCTATTTCCAAACCGACCACTAAGAAACAGGGCATGTACACCCCTCTTCCTACTCTTGAAAAGTCGTGGGAATCCATCTTGATGGACTACATGTCAGGCCTCCCATCCACCAAAGAGGAAATGACTATGTTTTTGTGGCTGTTGATCACTTTTCCAAGATGGTGATTATGGACACCTGCAAGAAGAACATCACTACAAAGTCCACTGCAAAACTCTTCTTTGACCACCCCTGGGTACACTTTGGGATCCCAAAAACCATTTTCTCATATTGGGACATTCGGTTCCTCAGCACATTTTGGTCGAGCCTCTGGTCACTTCTATATACCAAGCTCACCAAATTCACTGCCTTTCACCCCCAGACAGATGGCCAAACTGAGGTCGTCAATCGAATGATCATACATATCCTGAGCATGTAAAATTACAAGCACCACCGCACATGGGATGAGATCCCTGCATAGCTCAACTGGCCATAGCCCCTTTCAGGTGGGGTTGAGATTCCAACCATTGGGCCCCATGGATGTTGCACTACCCTTGGATAACACCTCGAACAACTCATCTCCTGCTCCACCAGAAGATGACAAAGATACTCGGTTCATTGAGAGGATCCATCACATCCTCCAACAAGTCCAGGATATTTTATAGAATTCCAATGCCAAGTACAACCAGTGCCATGATCAACACCAGGTGCCAAATAAGTTTCAAGTGGGCAACAAATATTCATTGCACTTGTAGAAAGAATGCCTTACAGGGCCCCATCATAAGATTTTCCCACTCTAGTATGGACCATACACCATCACCAAGGCTATGGGTGACAATTATTTTTTTCTCAACATTCCCCCTTTCCTTGGCTTGCACCCAGTCTTCAATGTGGCTCTCCTTCGGCTATATTTCCCACCATTATTAGACACCTCAAAGATAGCAGAGCAGTTAAAATCCATAGAGCTCAACCCTGACTACATGCAACAAGAATCTAGTGATCATATTGTGGACACATAGATCAATGGCACCTGACAACAAAGGATCCAGCTTTATTGAGTTGTCAAAGTAGGGAAGCTCGTGCACCAAGGTAAGTGGCTCACCCGGGGCCAAATTCAACAAAAATTTCCTCATCTTATGGGGGAACTCAATGAAATGGAGACCGTTTCTTCCTGATGGGGGAGGATTGATCCATATGGATGTCAGTGACCTCCCACCTATTCCAACTGGTTCATTTTGGCAGTTTTCCAGTTTGGTAGTTTTTTGTTTTCCTAGTTTTTGGGTCCCTGACTTGCGAGGTCGTTTTGAGGCCCTAAATAACATTTTTAGGGCTCGCCATAATAAAAAAAATCCCTTAGATGGATCTCAACAAAATGTGTATTCCTCAAATAGACCTTTCCAACGGGCTATCATGCACCTAAAACAGAGATCGTATGCAAAAGTTACGACACTGGGAAGTTGATGTACTAACTTACCCAAACGGGGCCCACATGACTTTTGGCGCTTCATCTCCTAGGGTTAATTTTTTGGATGTATAGGGTTTTTTACATTCATTTTTATTGTAAAAAGGCCTTCAGAGCCTCATTGTAATCATATTCTTGTGAATGAGCACAGTCATCACATCTCTTCTCAGAGATAAGCCGCCACCATTCCAACAAGCTTGTTTTCCACTGCATTTTACAGTTTCAACTTATTTCCTTATTGAATAGAAAACCAATTTTATTGTATCTTTGTTATTTTGAGTTAAGCATCTTTTTATAATCTGTATTCATTTCGTTTTGCTCATAAAATCCAGATCATTGCAGCAATAGGAGTTGTGTAAAAAATAAATGGCAACAACATTATTCTCCCCCATGTATCCTAAAAAATAATATCATTAGAAAAAATAGGTATTTATTAAGATTTTATTGAGAACAATCATGACATAACCATCATGTAATTTTGAAGTTCCCTTCTTGTTTATTTCAGTTTTTTTTAATGCACTAGCTAAGATGGTTTTCGCAGTTTTTCTTCTTTATCATTTTTTTTAAGAAAAAAAAACAGGAAAATAAACTATCCAGCATGGACTCATGCATTCTGAACAAGTTTTAGATCACTGTCGGGCCATTCATTTGCAACCTTGCTCAAGAATTCTTCCTTTGATAGAGGTTGGTGGTATAAGCAAAGTCTATGTCCATTGGCCATTAGAGGAATTATTTCTTCATCTATGGTTCATAATTTGATGGCTCCACTGTCGTATATTTTATCAATCTCATATGAATTGATCCATCTGGTGCAAAATTTTCCTTTAAAGTCCTTGAACCTAGAATCAAATAATAATTTCCAGTTTCCAGCTTTGAATTTATTTTTCTTGATAAAATTATCATGTCATTTGGCCCTTTGGTGTTTCGTAAATGTGGCTCGATATAGGGCATCTTGTCTTACCTCATACAACTTGTTGATTTGAAGCAGTATTTGCTTATGAGCCTATG
Organism: Picea sitchensis; assembly: GCA_010110895.2. Lineage (NCBI taxonomy): Eukaryota > Viridiplantae > Streptophyta > Pinopsida > Pinales > Pinaceae > Picea > Picea sitchensis. The sequence continues at coordinate 47,089 of SNQJ01S0067319.1, read as the reverse complement.
ATAGGTCCAACCCAAGTTGTAGTGTTGTACTCAATGTCTTTATTTCTATCTCAATGGGAAATAACACTATTTTCCCATATACTAACTTGTAGGGTCTGCATCATATAGTAGTCCTCCATGTGGTTTTGTAGGCCCATTAAATTTTAGGGAGTCTATCGGCTTAATCCTTGAGTTTTAATCTAAGGGTTTTAGTGACGATTGCCTCTAGGATTTTATTAGTCCACTTTACTTGTCCATTTTCTTGTGAGTGGTGTGGTGTTTTTACTATATTCTTGATTTTGTAGTTGTCCATCAAGTCTCTAACAAGGCGTGATGTGAATTGAGTTAGTTTTTCTATCACTATCTCTCATGGTATTCTCATCCTTAAAAATATATCTTCATGGAAAAAATCTACTACTTCCTGTTCAATTTTTGTCAGAAGATATTTTTCCTCCATCCACTTTGTAACATAGTCTGTATAGATGAGGATGTAGGAGTGTCAATGGGAAGGGGGATTTATTGGTCCCACAAAATCAATGGCCCATTTTTCAAAAGGTTCTAACACCATATCTAGTTGTAGTGGAATTTCATCTACCTATATGGGTCTACCCATGCATTGACATCCATCACACCTATTCACATACTCTTTGGCTTCCATGAAAAGTGTGGGCCAATAATACCCCTAATGGAGTACCTTGTACCCGGTCCTTTTATCTCCAAAATGACCCCCACATGTCCCATAGTTATAGGATTTTAGTATTTCATGGACTTTGTCCTCTCGTACACATATTTCGATAATCAAATCAGACCCAATGTAGAAGAGGCATCCATCAATCCATGAAAATATTTCACTTTTCCTGACTATACTTTGTCATTCTTTGGGGGTCGGATAATGTGGAATTTTTCCTACATCCAAAAATTTATCATAGTGTCTGCAAACCAAGGTGAGTTAGTAGACACTACAAAGAGGTTTTCTTCTAGAAAACAATATTCTACTAGAGGTTCATTCTCATTAGATGTTATTCTAGGAAGGAATTCAGCAACTACATTATCTTTTCCTAGTTTATCTAGAATGGTGATATCAAATTCTTGCAATAAAAGCAACCATCTAGTCACCTTGCCATTGGTGATTGATTTGTTCATTAAATATTTGATAGCAACATGATCAGTGTGTAAGATGATAGGAAATCCAATAATGTAGTGTCTAAATGTGTTTATTGCATGAATAACAACAAGAAACTATTTTTCAGTTACTGTATAGTTCAATTCTGCATCCAAGAGATTCTTACTGACATAGTTAATTGCATATGTGTATTTTCCTTCGAGTTGTCCAAGAATGGCTCTAGCATTGTTGTCATAGGAGAAGACCGAGGATTCAGCGCTACAACAATGCACCAACAAAACCCTAACTATCGTCCCTTTTGGCAACACCTTGGAAGCAGACGAAGTCTCACCCGAGGTAGAGGCAGGGGTGGTTGCGAGACTCGGGTGTCTGCAACTTTAGATGGGACACAGATATATGATTATGATACTTAATAGAGAAATTAGCACCGCCAGATCCTCAATATGAAATCAATATCTACTTCACTGATAAAACAGAGCTTCACAACATTCACATTGATCTAATGTAATTAATCACTTAGCCCAAACAGATGGATCAGATCTAGCAGAAGTGAGAACTAAGCACATTCATAGAAGTCGGATCTAACATTCATAGCACAAAGCATAAGAAGATATATCTATCTATATCAAATCACTTAGCTAGAGAATTTATAAACACAACAATACAAGCACAAAGCGGAACAACACAATGTTTACATGGTTCACCCCCACCCTGGGGCTACGTCCACCAACTCTTCTTCTTTATTGTCTTCAGTCAATTGGTTACAAGCACAGAGCCTCAAAACCCTACTTCACCTAGGACAGGAGATCTGTGCACCTCTCTAGATCCTCCTTCCTTGTGTTATAGCACAAATCACTCACAACCTATTACAATACCTTGCACCTATCTCTTCAAGTCTCTCACAGTATGCACAGAGCATCCACACACCGTACTTGCACATAACACTTAGCTATATTTCATACACCACATAGATGCACCACTATTTCTATATAGCCTAAGAATCTATTTATATATTAAAAAATAGGCCTAAACATGTGTAAACCCATGGTTCGACATCCCATTCCTGTTACATGTTCCCAAAAATCCAAAAAGGGGTCTAGATCTCGTGATCTCCGCTTCATCTTGTGCTCCTCGTTCGATAGGATATTGAAGTCCCAAATTAGGTCAACCTGACCAAGAATTTCCCAAAACTTGGTTAAGGGCCAACAGGCCCCCGACACTCACCTGTGACTCATCCCGAGTCACTCTGGTCTGATTAATTCTGCCCCGAATGCATCGATATTGGCTCGAGCTGCTTCGACCTGTTATTGTGCTATGGCCTCTTGCTCGGTGAACTCTTGGATTACTACGTCATTCTCTGGCCCTTCTAGGTGTTGTTCTGCTACATTAACAACCTGCTCTAGCTCTTCTCCTCGGCTTTCAACCTCTATAAACAACTGATGGTCCTTATCTTGCACAGGTTGGAGCCGTTGAGTTACTTCCATAACTTTGCTTTGGATCATATGGATCTGTTGTTGGACGATGCATTTCTCTTGAGATCTCTTCATTCTATCTACAGCTGACAGGGCCTTCAGCTGCGCCTGTAGTGTGTCTATGTGTTTCTTCGCTTCCTTGAGCTACGACTCCAATGCCTATAATTCTAGATTCTCAATGAGATTCTCATATGTTTGGGCACTGCGGTTACTTAGCTGCTTTCATTCCCCGGTAAGAGCCTTCAGTCTCTCAACTGTGCTCCTGGTGGTTGCTTCCCTTTGGTCTCTTACATCTTGAGGGATCTTGAGTACTGCGCGTAGCTCCAAATATTCTATGCATTGTTGTAGTTGTTGGATCACTTCTTCAAGTTGCACTACTTGTTGTGGAATTCTCTCTTCGAATTTTACTTCTACGACTGTCACAGAGCGAAGTGTTATGTTGACCATTTGTTTTACTTCGAGTTGCCCCGTGAGAAACTGTTCCTTTTCTTTCTAAAGTTGGGCTTTTTCTTCATCGAACTTTTCCTGGAGAGCAAGCTTATCTCATTCTACAGTACTCCGTTGCTCTACAAGGACTCCTTGTACTTGTGTCAAAGCATGGGTGGCTTGTGCTATTTCTTCTTGTGCTCGTCGAAGGTGAGCTTCGACTGTATCAGTTATTCGATGGAGTTGAGCTGACTCATCTCCCAGTGCTGTTGTTCCTAATGATAGAGGTGTAGTGGAGACTACACGGCTAGACTGCAGTGCTTGTTGTACTCCTTGGATCTCAATCTCGATTCTATTTTAAAATGCTTCCTTCTTAGCCTCTTGTTTCTCTGCTATCTCCAGCGAAGCATCATTCAGAGCCACTATAATGAAATCAAATTCATCTAAGGTGAGGATAGTCTGCATTTTAGTCATAGAATATTTTGATTTATTTCGGGAGGAAGGCTTCAGGGGGGAAACATTCCTTTTCTTCAAGGGGTTCTCCTCATCTCTAGGCGATGTAACCTCACCTTTCTTCTGTTCAACTTTTATGCCATGTATCTCTCCGCCATCACCTCCTTTCTCTGGTGAGATGGAAGTAGTCTTCACGGATGCACTGTCTAAATCCTGAACCTCTTCAGTCTTCTTTATCTTTCTAGGTCTGGGTGTATCCTATGCAATTTCTGGACTTTCTATATCAAATATCTCCACAAGGTCTGCTGGAATGAGGAGGTCTGCCAACCAGTCCTTGCTGATCTCCTCCAAGTCCTCCTCCATTAGCTTGTAGTAGGACTAAATTTTCTACTTGTGCTCGTCAGCATGCACTGTGATATAAATGAAATGGCAGTCCACGTTGAACTTCATCAAAGGTCGGAACATGTATAAATTATTCGGAGTTATGCAAGGCGCGAACTGTATGGATACCTTCAACTGGTTGTAGTATGCGTGAAATACAACATTGGACTGTCACTTTTTATTCATGTCACTTGAATACCATAGTGTACTGAACTTCGCATCCAATGGTTCAAAGGGCTCGATGTCCGGGAAGGTCACACCTTCCAGCATCTCCCAGGCAATGAAAGCGATCAAGATCAATAGCTAGCTGAAGTGAAATTTGTACCCTTGATCCTAGGCTTCTCTGCAGTCAAGTTCTAATTAGTTCACCAGGTACTTCGCCCAATTAATTTGTAGGCCCTCCGCGCACTTCCTTGCGAGGTCGACTACAAAACTAGTGACTTGGGTGGGTCGGTTCCTTCTTGCTAACTTTCCTGTGATCAATTGACAAGCGAGGCACACTGCATCGCTCTATATAGAAGCTACCTTGTAGCCTCACATGCCCTTCTCGACATCATCGTAGGTGTCCTTGATCCTTTGAGCTAGAGTGAAATCCATGGTTTTTCCAAGATAGAAATCCTATGGGTCAGGGCCTTCCATACTAATCCCGGTGATCCAATTTATCAATGTCAGATACACTGTTATGCGTTGGTTTAACCATAGATAACCTCCATGGTAACAAGAAAACAACAATTTGACACATGCATTCACCTCCTTGTGTTGTCCGAAGTGAGAAATCTTCATAACGTTGAGCAGGGTGGACTGTGCGAGGTTATGGGTCCATGACTAAGGGATTATCTTTGAATTCATTCCCTTTGTTATAGTCAGGTACTTATATGGGGAGAGCATGTTGTAAACTTTCCAGTCTTCGAGGTTGAAGTTGTTAAACTTCAATGCTGCAATATTTTCTTGGTTTGCGTGAACTACGTGTATCCCTTTTGTGAGGTACACAGTGATCAAGGAATACTCAAAATATCTAGGTACGTTGTCATGGTCTACAACACCACTCAAAGGTGGTATATAGGTAGGTAATATATTCAGGATCAGCTTAGAATTCGCAAGATCATCCATGTGCTTAGTTCGCTTCTCATTTGATTATCGGGATGGTCCTGCTAGAGCAGTTGATAGAGAGGCTGGAAGTCCTCTCATGGATGATGCTTGTACACCTATGGATAATCCTCTCTCTGACATGACTCTTTCAGTCATCAAGTCAAGGAGTACTTCTGTCACTGATTCTTTGACTGCATTGAGCTCCTTGGACATACATTCTCGGGATTAATTAGATCAGGGTCAAACTAACTTAGACACTGCACTAGAATAAATAACAAGAGGGCAATGATCACTGTATACAACTCACTTAGTCTGTGGGCTCAAACTCTTGGTTAGAAAAAGTGTTCTCAGTGCGTGGCGCGATGGGATAAATAGGTAACTCGATAATGGGTCTCTTGTAATGTGTATGAAGCCTTCATTAAATCTGTTCGGTCCATTATGGCATGGTCCAACGGTCTGGTGTCGAGCCTTAAATGCCTTTCCACTCGTTTGGGGTGGTAGTCGAATGGTCATAATGTCCCCAACGGCTATATTTCTTCACCATGGTGAAGTGCCATGTGTTGTTATTCTGATATCCCTGCGAATTTTCAATTCTAAAAATTTCCCTCTTGTGAATTTCCCTCTGGAACTTTCTGTAACTTTTCAATATTAGCCCTCTTCTTACTTAGCTTTCTAGCCTTCTTTCTAGTGAGCATCATCTCGGTATGTCTTTTTCCATTCTGATTCTTATCTTCGTTTGACATAGTCACTCTGTGTTGTTGAGATTCTTTCCTAGGATTCAGGGGTAGTACCTCTTCTTTATCTAGGATAGGTACTTCAGTCTCCTGTGGGTATTCTAATGTTCTTGCAGCTTTGACATCCAGGTCTCTAGTGTTAAATAGCTTCGATCTGTTCGCTTGTTCTTCAATCAAGTGTGTGATCCTTCTAGTCATGAAATCTTTTAACTCTTGCTTCTTCTACTCTAAGACTTCTTCTTCTTCCTTTCGTCTGAATCGATCTCTACCAATCCAAGGTTTTCCTATTAACATGGTAAATGGGGTGTTGTCTTCAATAAATTTAACAATCTCAAAATCTTCTTCTATCGAAGTTCCATTTGCACTCATAGGTATCTGAGCGAGCCTTCCACATAGGTTTATCATATTTCCTCTAAATAACCCTATTCCTTCAAATGAAGGAATTATAGCAGGCCTCCCTATAGCTTCCCAAGTTCTCTCTGTCGTGATATTCACCTGTTTCTCTTCATCCAGAGCATGGTCAATGTAGAAGTCTCATATTCTTGCTTCAAGGCATTCTTTTTCTTTGAAGATCTCTGATAATTTGATATGTCGGTGGTCATTCAGGGTTTCTTTCATATGTAACAATACGTTCTCTAATTCTTTCTAGGATTCTACTATTTTTGGATCTGCCTTAGTGTTTTCCTGATTTATATTCATTCTTTCAACCTTAGCAATCATTCTAGGGAAATCCAACACTTCATGGTCCATAGCTTTGCAACAAAGACATCTAGGTCTTCTTCTAGGGCATTCCTTAACAATATGTCCTGGTCTTTTGCAGCTGTAACAGAGGGTTAAACCACTCTTTATTTTAAATGATCCCCAGCTTCTCATGTACTGTGCGCTAGGATCATAGGACCTAACCTGCAACAAATTCTTTCTAGGATCCTGCATCCATTTGTTAGTCCAAACATTCTTTCTATACATAGGTATAACATATATTTCACTATTCTTGTCAGATCTACTCATATCAAGCCCTCTTTCATCTATTAGTGCCCTAGTTTTCAAGCTATGATAGAACCTATCAAACATATTTAGATCCATACTTTAGAAACAAAAAATTTCCACTTATCTTACTTTTACAGAGCACAAATCTTCCAGATCTAAACAATTTCACTATTCTTACCTTTATCAGATCACAGATCTTGCAAATATTACCTCTTTTAATCAGAAATTCTCACTTTTACCTTTCTTAGAGCACAAAGATTTCAGATCTTCCTTTTTTCCTTCAGATCTGACCTCTTTTCTTCAAATCGGGCTTCTTTCTTTTAGCTCAAATTTTTATAAATCAAGTAGAATACTATGCACTAGAGCGACAAATCTATGCACAGAGATTTCACAACTTCAGGACAAATCTTTGAACAAAGCTTCTTCTTTCTCAGTTCCCAGCAATCACAGTTTCACTCCTAGCAATGGAACCATTTGTTGGCACAGTGGTAGACCCAGGGTTCAACGCTACAACAACGCACCAACAAAACCCTAACTATCGGCCCTTTTGGAAACACCTGCAAAGCATATGAAGTCTCACCCGAGGTAGAGGCAGGGGTGGTTTTGAGACTTAGGTGTCTGTAACCTTAGCTGGGACACAAATATATGATTATGATACTTAATATAGCACTTAGCACCGTCAGATCCTCAATATGCAATCAATATCTACTTCGCTGATAAAACAGAGCTTCGCAGCATTCACAATGATCTAATGTAATTAAGCACTTAGCACAAATAGATGGATCATATCTAGCAGAAGTGAGCACTAAGCACATTCATAGAAGTCAGATCTAACATTCATAGCACAAAGAATAAGCATATCTATCTATCTATATCAAAGCACTTAGCGAGAGAAGTTATAAACACAACAATACAAGCAAAAAGTGAAATAACACAATGTTTACGTGGTTCACCCCCACCCTGGGGCTACATCCACCAACTCTTCTTCTTTATTGTCTTCAGTCAATTGGTTACAAGCACGAAGCCTCAAAACCCTACTTCCCCTAGGACATGAGATATGTGCACCTCGCTAGATCCTCCTTCCTTGCATTACAACACAAAGAACTCACAGCCCGTTACAATACCTTGCACCTAGCTCTACAAGTCTCTCACAATATGCACAGAGCATCCACACACCGTACTTGCATGTAGAACTTAGTTATCTTGCACACACCACATAGATGCACCACTACCTCTATATAGCCTAAGCATTTATTTATATATTACAAAATAGGCCTAAACATGGGTAAACTCATGGGCCGACATCCCATTCCTGTTACATATTCCCAAAAACCCAAAAAGGACCCAAAAAGGGGTCGAGGTCCCGTGATCTTCGCTTCGTCTTGCGCTCCTCCTTCAACAAGTTGTTGAAGTCCCAAATTAGGTCAACCTAACCAAGAATCTCCCAAAACTTGGTCAAGGGCCAACAAGGACGTTTGATGCATCTGTGGAAATGTGGAACAGGAGGGTCCAATCGGGCCCTCTTAGTACAAGAGCTTCGAATACTTTGACTTTCAATTCATCAAGCGCGTGCTGGAATGTATTTGTCAATAAAAATTGTTGTTTACTCTGTCCTATATACTTTCTGAGTTTGTTGACCAAGGGTTCATGTCTTTTTGGGTTTCCAACAAAGCCTCTAAAACTATTATCCCTCCTGGTAAACCAGAAGGAAACATAGTGCACAGGGTGCACTGCATCGTATCACTCGAGATAGTCTTAATGGGTGGATGCAATACTCATGTGTTTACAGCCTAGGATTGAGTGAGAGATTTGATAACTATGTATTGAGAGTGCTACTGTAACTTATTAACGTAGTATACCATTATCACAATTTATGGAAGAGATATAATAACTCATTCATTTAGCGCATCTATATCTACTGAGACAATAAATAAATACATGCATTCAATCACATAACACATATGTTACCGTGGTTCACCCCCCCTAGGCTACGTCCATAAAGATTTGGCTCTTGGCTCTTTTATTATCGTCGTTCTGTCATTACAGCACCGCATTCGTTACAATTCTCCTCCGTCGGGTCGATATATGTTATGAGGCGGACTAGATCGCACCATGCTCCTCAGCCTGTGATCTAGCCCTCAAGATATACCCTCCTCTAGCCTCTCTATCTCAACAGCTTACAAAAGTAGTTCATTAAGAAAAATATTACATACCATTCGATTCGCTACAACTATTCTCTCTATAATAACGACTAGCCTCTTCTTCTCTGAGACCTAGGTAACTATATTTATATGTTTTGGGCTCTTCAACCATTACGATCCATTGCAAAAACCTTAACCCTAATGTCATTAGGTATTATGTGCATGCACGCATGTTGTTCTTCCTTCCAGTTGTCGCTCTCCTTGTGCATGCCTTCTTTCTCAAAATCTCCTTGCTTTCTGCCTTGGTCTTCTTCCAATAGGCCTCCAACACTAACATGTGGCTCATCCCGAGCCACCTAAACTTTGTGTGCTACATCAATCTCCCTGGTGATCGTCTGGAACTTTTCCTTGAGCTCTGTTGCTTGTGTTTGCACCTACGTGATCTTCTCCTTGAGTGTGTCTACTATATGGGCTTCAATTTCGTCACTAATTAATCCTTCACACTCTGCCTGGGTCTATGTTATATGTGTCTTAGCTTCCTCTACCTGTGCAATGACTTATGCCACTCTCTCTTGAAGCGGTTCCATCAGAGCCTAACGCTCCTTTTTCTATGTTTACACAGTGGTGAGTTATGCCTGCAATTTCTTCATATCCTGTGCCCCTTTGACGTGCTCTGTGATAGGCATTGTCTTATGCCTCTACTTGAGGTCTTGCATAGTTGCGCTTATCTTTTCTTATTCCTTGTCCCATTGTTGGAATTGTTGATCCTCCTCTAGCTTTATCCAAAGTTGTGTTGCATTCTTGAACAAGTAGGTTGTTGGGCTAACCTATTTCTCTATCTCCTGTAGCTTCTCTACTACCTCTTGCTTCCTTTCCTCCTTTACTATTGGTGGAGTGGTGGGTGTGAGATGATCATGAAGATTCTAAATCTCCTTCTAATATTAATCAATTTTCTGCGCAATATAATCAATCTTCTCTTATGCAGTGAGTTCATCCCTCTACACGGTCTTTGGAATCTTCTCGTAAGTTCCTGCCACATTTTGTTCCAGTCTGTTTGTGTGCTCCCTATCCTCTTGGGTCTCGAACTTAGTCTGCTCACATATGATTTCCATCATGTCTTGCTTCTCCATTGCCTGCTGCAATTTGGCTAAGTCTGTTCGTGCATGAGATTGTACCTCTTGGCTAATGCTAGCATGTAATTTGTGTAGAGCTTTAGATGGTATGCGTGGAAATACTAATTGAATTTGGGCTAATTCCTTTAGGGGTGTCTACCCCACAATATCATCCATGTGCATCATAATGGGTGTAATGTGGAATCTTACGTTCGATTGTGGTATTGTGTGAACTCTATCTCACTCGCCTTCTTCCGGTCTTTCTCTTATCTATGATGTTGATGTCCATGTTCCTATGTTGTTCCATGTTGTCTGTGCTTCCACGATCTGCTTGAGGAACTTTCACATGTCTTCTAGCTCCTCTTGAATTCTGTCCCTGTGGTGCTCGGCATTGTCAAAATCCTCGGATATATAATCCTGAACCCTTCAGGCTATCATCTCCTCATCATCCTCCGTGATCGTGTAATCTGGGGGTGTTCTTTGTGCCTTCATTTTCTTGCGCGCACCTCCCAACTGAGTGGTTGGTCTCTTATTTAGTTTTGGTTCTTATGGGTTGGGGCTTGGTGTAGTCCCCTACAATTACTTGGCCTGTTTATGTTGTTCTTGGGTCAGTTGTGTATTATTCTTCTTCCCCTTCTGGGTCCCCATCTTAGTTTTCCCTTCATTTGTTTTTGTTTTTTTGTATGGCCCGTCCTTCGTTTCTTGGGCACTGGGACTTCCTAAGGTTGTTTTTGTTTCTGCCCCATTTCCTCTTCCATTGTTTGAATCTTCCATTCATCCTCCCAATATTTGATAACCATATCAATGTCACCCTCCATAATATAGTAACGCAATTTTATCCACTGCTTGTTGGGGTCCTTCCATGCCTATATCCACATTGCATGTCGTGTGGCCTTGAAGTTGGTGATGTCCTGATACTGTGTGACATCCTATGGTGTTATTCTCCACATGTTGGAGATGACCTCTTGTAGGTCATGAAGGTATACTTCGAATACAGTTGTGTTTATATTATTATGCTTGGGATCTCGAATGGTGCCAAGTGATAAATACCTTGCTCCACAATTCAGTGTAGTTCTAGTGCCAAAAAATGTGTAATTTGGTTCCTTCCATCCCATGATGGCTATCAAGATATGCAGCCATGAATAATGAAACTTTGTTCCTAGATCCTACGAATCCTTGCAGTCATCCAGAAACAAATTCAAGAGATACAGTGCCCAGATAACTGTGGTTCCCTTGACACATTGTGCTGCAACTACGATGACCCCAACCAGAACTTCCTCCCCGCAGCATTTTTGTAGCCACTTGCAGGCCAAGAATTTTGCGTCCATTTGTGTCACGATATCATTGATCATCTTGATGATGATTCCTTGCATCCTCCTGTCAGTACCATATTTCTTCTTTATCTCCTCTACAAGTGATTTCTCCTTTGTCTTATCGTTGAGAAATTGTGCGGGATCCATGCCCCGATATGGAAACCCTGTGATGTGCGCAATGAGATTTACGTCTATCGAGACGAGATTTTCCAACCATATATCCCCGCCATGTGTGACTGCCATCAATTGTTTGATGCAACCATTTATGTACTGTCCTTTGCCAAAGTGTGGTAGATCTAGAAGACCTCAAATCCTTGTTTTCTCCAATCCTATGGCCATTGGAGTGGTTGGTCAATCGGTTCCCCAACCACATTCAATCCCACAGTCTGTAAGTATACTGTCTTTACAAGTTCTAGGAACTTGCTTGTTTATGTTACATCGTGATCCAAGTATTTGAGCTTCTCGATATGACCCAACAAGTTTGGTTTTACCTGTACCCCATCTAGTATATGCGTCAAAAGAAGGGTTGTGATGGCTTGCTTGCGAGGTGACCTAGGTACATGTTTCTTGTATTTCTTTGGTAGTGGTTGGCTGAGGTTCCAATGGCCATCGTTTGTACTTCGAAATACCATTTTGGCCAACCCGTGACATCCTCTATTGTTCCTTTTGGGTCATCTAACACGGTTGTTTGAAATTCATCTAGCTCGACTGCTACTTCCTAATTGGTCATTGTTCCATTGACTCTTAGAGCTTCTTCGGTGTTCTCTGGTTGTGCCTCCTTTAGGGTTTTTGAGTCCTAGTTCTATTGCTCTTGTGCCTCTGCTAGCTTATCTACATTAATTCCCTCTAGTATTGGTTTTTGGGTTTCTTCCACCATAGGTTTGGGGTTCGCCGGTGTTGTATCTGGTGATGGTATTTTGTCAACATTAATGACCTCCAACAGTTGTTGTTCTCTTTCCTGCATTTGCACTTGTTCCCTGGTTCTAATTTTGGAGTGTCATATAGTCTGGGTCAACTCTCATTGTTTTGGTGGTTCCATAGTGGTGATTGTCGAGCGTTTGTTGAAATAAATGGTCTCTGTAACCTCTATGATTTGTGCTTTGTGCTTTGTATGCTTTCTCACCCTCTGTCTTTTCCAGTTTTGCAATAAATTGTTTGCTCTCACGTTCGTATTGTGTATGGGCATCGCATGAAGCTTGTTGAAGATGCTACCTTTATGACAGATTCAATGAACCTTTGATTCCTTCATAATTTCCATTAATATCCCTCATTGTCTCCAATTGGCATCATTAATGCGACATCTTGCCGGTCCTTTCTGGCATTCAATTCTGCATAACTTTGTCATTTCGTACTGCTTTTGTCATCTTTTTGTTTCTCACTTTTTTCCACTTTTGACCTGGACGTTAGCCTTGTCCTCATCGGGTTCATGTTCCTAAGTGTGTGTTCTCTTCCTTCTTCCGACTTATTGTGCCTCTATTGGTACTGTTTAATATCCTATTTTTTCTTTTTTCTTTTTTTTACTGCGCAGTGGGTGGTCGACTGTCCTTGTATAGCTTCATTTGGCTCTCATTGATCATCCCTCTGATTTATGCACCTGATAAGTCTTTCAACTGTACATCTCCTCCATCTGTGACATTTTTTACCTCGTACAGTCCTAACCAATGTATTATGAGCTTTCCTGGGTGCTGAAAGGATTTGTTGTAATACATCAATACTAAATACCCTTCCTTGAAAGTTTTCTTCTTGATGTGCCTGTCATGCCAAGTTGTGTCCCTTGCTCTCTGAACTTGTTGGTTAAACCCTGCTAGGATCTAATATTCTTCCATGTTCATCAACTGATTTAGTCTCTCTTGTACTATGCCTCATTGTATCATGTGTGTAATTGCTGCTACGTGCAAGCTTGGTACTAGAAATTCTAATAGAACCATTACTTCTTGGCCATAGACCAGTTTAAATGGCGTGTGCCCCATAAAAATTTTTCACGTAGTCCTGTAGGCCCACAATACTGCCAGTATTTTGAGGTCCCAATCATTCCTATTGACATTACAGATCTTTGTCAGTGCATTCTCCAAGATTTTGTTAAATGCCTCTACTGTGCCATTCGCCTGTGGGTGATATGGTGTACTCTTCTAATGACGGACTTCAAACTCTTCATTCATAGCATTGATAGTACTTTTGATGAAGTGTGTGCCTTGGTCTCTTATCAAAACTCTTGGGCACCTAAATCAAGTGAATACTTGCTCAAATAGAAAGTGGGTTGTTGTTTCTTCACTGCAATCCTTTACTGGTGCTTCTTCCATCCATCTTGTTAGGTATTCTATTGTGGTAATGATGTACCTTGCTCCTGTTATTTTTGTTGGTGGGTTGATTTGTCCCACAAAGTATATTTCCCATTTATCAAATGCCTTTAATGTTACATGTGGTCGTAGTGGCATCTCATCTCTTATGTTGGGTTTTCCTACCCTTTTACAGACATCACATCTCTGACAGTACTCCTTCAAGTCTCTATGAAAGGTTGGCCACCATAGTCCTGCGTGAAATACCTTCTATGCGGTATATTTTCCTGTGTAATGTCCTCCTGCTATTCCCTCATGGGCTTATGTTAACACTCTTGGTCTTTCATGTTCTAACACATATCTACGCAAGATGTTTTCTATGCCCATTTTGTATAAGTGTCCTATGATCAGTTGATAGTCTACAACTCACACTACCAGGTTTTTATTCTACGCAGTGTTATATTCCTTTGGTGCAATACCTGTTCTTAAGTATTGAATGATATCTACAAAGTATTCATCAGCGATCTGGACTGAAAATAACTATGTGTCTAGGAAGTTGTCCCCTAAATTTGTAGGTTCTTCTCCATCTGTGACCCTTGATAGGTGGTCAGGTATTGCATTTTAATTTCCTGGCTTGACTATTACTTCAAAGTCAAATTCTTGAAATAGTGTTAACCATCGACAGATTCTCCCCCCCAACACTGGATTGTTGACTAGGTATTTAAGGTTTTATTGATCTGTGAAGATCTTAAAGTGTTTTCCCAATAATTAATGTATGAAATTCTATAGTGTGTAGACCATAGCTAGGCCTTCTCTCTCTGTGGTGTTGTAGTTATGTTTTGATTCTGATAGCTTTCTGCTCACAAAGGCTATAGGGTGGTCCAAATATATCGTTCATGGCTACACCAAGATAGCTCCAAGTGCCATGGTTGATGCATCTACATGTACATGGAATGTATTCTCCCAGTCTAGAAATACTAGTATTGGCGTGCTGACCATCTTTTCCTTCAGGGTATCCAGACAATGTTGACACTCATCATTCCATTGAAACTTTGTACATTTTCTTAACAATTTTTCCATTGGCGCAGTAATTTGCGCGTATCCTTTGATGAATTTTCTATAGTACCTTGTGTGTCCCAATTTCTCTCTTAGCTGATGGACTATTTTTTGTGGTGTCAAGTTAACAATTACTGCAATCTTTGCAAGATCTACTAGTAAACCTTGTTTGCATACTATATGGCCCAATAGTATCCCAAACGGTGTTCTGAATATACATTTTTTTTATGTTTAGTGATATCTGGAACTATCTACATATTTATAACATCAACCGTAAGACTTCTACATGTTCTTTCAATAGACTATAGACTGTCCAATCATCCAAGTATACCTCTATAAATTGGTGGATGAATTCCTTCAACGCATCGATGACTACTCTGGAAAATATTTTTGGTGCATTCTTTAGTCCAAACGACATGACTGTGTACTCGTAAGATCCCCATTCTGTAGAAAACATGGTCTTGTATCTTTCTTCCTATGCTATCTTGATCTGTTGGTAGCCTGAGAATCCATCAGCGAATGAGTAAGCTTTGTGTCCTTCTACGTTCTCCAACACTTCATCCATGAAAGGTGTAGGGAATGGGTCATGTAGGCATGCATCGTTCAACTTCCTCAAGTCAATGCATATCCATATCCCTCCTTGTTTCTTGTCCTAAACTACCATCGGGCTTATCCATTAAGATTCTTCCACTGGTTCTATGATTCTGGCTTCGAGCATTTTGTCGATCTCAGCTTCGACTTTCTACTTTTATATCGGGTTCAATCTATATGGTCGTTGTCTGATTGGTCTCGCTTCGGCTCTCAGTGATATTTTCATTTCTCCTAGCTCTCCTGCTATACTATTCATCTCTCTAAATGTGGTGGGAAATAGGTCATTGTACTCGCACAATAACTATGTTATGCTCTTTATTGTTTGTTCATCTTAGTAATATCTGATGCTGGCCATTTTGGGATTCTTAGTTGTCCCAATGTTGATTTTCTTGACCTTGATCGGCACAGCAATAAATTTTGATTCGATAGGTGGACCTTCCACTTCTGTTTCACCTTCCGCTTCCTCGATCTGAATATCACATGGATTGTCTTCATCTGGTGCTTCTTCTTGCACGTGGTAACATGACAACAGTTCTTTGACTATCTGTCTATTCCATTGTTGCTCTTTTATTATGAGCTCAACTT